>LKNJ01000491.1:0-190419 GCA_002120245.1 Maccullochella peelii | reverse complement strand
GGGGCAGCAGGTGGCCCGCACCACAGGTCCAGGCTCCGCAGCTCCGGAGGCATTCATCATGTAGTACCACTAACCCTGTGACTGCTTTTCCTGCCTCTCAAACTATAGAATTTAGCAAGATACATCATGTGAATAGGAAGGCTTTGGAGTGGTTGGCTGTATTTTTGTGTCTCTGTAGTGGACATGCAGAGAAAATTGATATTAACATTCTTTGACAGCAAACAAGCACATTTCCTAAAATGTTTGATAATTGCTCCAACAAGTAAATCAGAGCTAAGTCATATTGAAGCTGCTACTTTTTATTGCTTGTAACTTCCAGGCATGGTGCACTTCCTGCCACGGTGCACTTCCTACCACACCCCAATAACTTTAACATTTTAACCCCCGAAGACCGTCTCCAGGGTTCACCCTTGAAATTTCAAATATTAGTAATGTCAGGGTGAATATCAGGACTTCTGGGTAATGAAGTCCTCAACATTCAAGTATCACTCACTGCCATTTGGGGTCTGCAACATGTGAAGTTGCCTAGTAGAACTACCGAACTTACCTTTAGAACCTTTGATGCAAGAAGATGTTCATTTCATCATTCACAAAGCTGTGGATCTGCATGCATTTAATGCTTACATTATTCCTGTCACACTCAGCCACACTCAGACTCATTTGCAAAATTTCATCTTGGTCTTTTTGAAGAAAGACTTTTTGTTTAAAATTCTATGGTACAAAACAGATCTCTAACCCCCCCCCAAAGACCTCTTAAAAAATGTTTTTCTTTGCAGTTTCTAATGCCTTAAATTTTGGAAATTTAAGAAATAAAAAGTTTTTCTGACTTCTTTAAGATCCGTGAATACACTAGCCAAGTCACTTTGTGTGCTGAGTTTACACTTGAACACAGTGCATTTGGTTTAAACTGTCTGCAAATATGTTTCTTAAATGACTTTCTATAAGACCTCTAAAGCACCAGATGGGGTAAATTTG
Organism: Maccullochella peelii; assembly: GCA_002120245.1. Lineage (NCBI taxonomy): Eukaryota > Metazoa > Chordata > Actinopteri > Centrarchiformes > Percichthyidae > Maccullochella > Maccullochella peelii. The sequence goes on along the minus strand of LKNJ01000491.1, from coordinate 189,444 downwards.
TCTTAAATTTGTCATTTGTTTGATTAATGGCAGTATTATACAGTAAATTTAAAGAAACTTGGAAGGTCTACCAGGAGTGATTTGGTGGAATCTGATTGATATGACTCATATGACAACTTACCCAACATTACACGAATTGCCTTTTTTGTCATGTTTTCAAGTGCATGGCCTTCAAACCTAGATGATAAATGCACACAGCATTTTTGAATCACTAAACTTGTTTAACAAAACTTGAAAGGACACAAGCTGTATTCCTGCTTCTTGGAAACACATTTTTGTCTCTTTCTTTCTAACTATCAGAAAAGTGGACACACACACACACACACACACACAGAGGAATGTTTCTCTAGTGGTCTTGTGGGTATCGGCAGACAGGATGACATCAAAGGAAAAAGTGAAGACAAGGACTCTTCCTGGAAAGACCAGCATCCATGTGCACAATCTGTGTCTGTGTGTGTATCTCTGTGTGCGTGCTGGAAGTACAGAAAACATGGATGGACATAGATCGAGGGTGACTGGTAAATATGAAAGTAGAGGCAACTAGACAAATTTAATGTAACAAATAAATGTTTAAATTTATCTTCTTAAGGTACTGTAGCAAATGATTGAAATTCATATCACGTTATTGCAGCAAATGCCATGAAGGCCTGAGCATAATATGCTTAAATCCCACCATCCTAGCAGTCTACCCACACACTAAGACTTGTGTGGATAGCTTTGAAAAGGTTGATATAATGAAATTTTATAATACGTAGGTATGTAAAACCTTAGCGTGTTGTACCTTTATAAGCAATGAGCCACACTTCAGTAACACTAAGTAACACTAAGCTGTCTGGTCCAGATGGGCCTTTACAGCTACAAAATTCAATTGAGCCTTTACAAAGGCACACATATACATTCCAGTTATCTAGCATTAAATCATCCAGCGTGCAGGACATAATAACATCATATCACCTCGAAGGCAAAACACAGGGTTGTTGTTTGATACACATACACACACACAGGCAGACAGACACACATCTAACAGGCTCTCATGGCCGGCTTTGATGGAATGCCTGCTGGCACTAAAGGGGAATCCTTTGAAAAATCAATCCAACATACACACACACACACAGAGGCTGCTTCTGAAGTGCAGCAAAGTTATCAAGAGGCTCTAAGCCATTGTGTGTGTGAGAGTGAATGTGTGTGTGTGTGTGTGTGTGTGTGTGTGTGTGTTTGTATGCTTTTGGAGGTCAGTCAGCGTTATCACAGTGGGCAGCATGGAGGCCCGTGCAGCCTCTCACCCTAGCATTAGCACCTGTCACTGGCCTGTAGCAGAGCAGAGATTGTCCAGGCATCAAGGTATGCGCGCACACACACACACACACACACACACACACACAGTATTCTGCTGATAGCCAGTGAGCCAGGCAGATCAAAGGTTTTGACAGCGGTTGCTTTTCTGGATGATAAGAGCTTGGCAGAAGGTTAGGAAGAGCTGTAGGTTTATCAGAGCAGGCTTTGACCAATATGGGTATTTGAGCACCGATACTGATAGCTTTAGACTGAAACTACACATCGCTGATAGTTGCTGTTGATGTTCAGTAGCTTCAAATCTATTTTCATGTGGGAAACAATTTCAGTTCATTTTCTGGAGAAGAGAAAGACATTGTGATGTAGAAATGCCAAAGTTATGTTTTTTTGATTGGAGTTAAATTTGTTGCCATTACAGTAATAATGCTCGCAAAATGCTCCGGTATCTTACATCATACAGACAGAAACAAAAGAGTAAATGAAAGATGAAGGACAGGGTATTCTAAAGGATAGGTTCAGATGTTTTCAAGTTGATCTTAGACATGTGTGTATGTAGATTGAAAGAGTTATTGGTCACTGTAATATTTCTCCTGTCCATACTGGCTGTAAAGAGACTCCTTCCTAACGTGAAATCCTAACCTGGCTACAACTAGCTAGGGTAATCCCAGGGTTGGCGGTGCGATCCCCAGCTCCTCCTGTCCAAGTGTCCTTGGGCAAGACACTGAACCCCAAGTTGCTTCCGATGGAGGCCAGTACCTTGCATGGTAGCTCCATTCCCATCGGTGTGTGAATGTGTGTGTGTGAGTGAATGAGACCAATCCATCTCACGTGCATCTGACAGTTCAGATACGCTTCCATTTTAATCAATAAAGCTGTCGACACAGGCTGCGTAACGGCTTGCGCTTCACTCACGCCATGCGCGTGCAACTTTACGCTTCAAGCCTATTTCACGCACGTAACGACAGGGATTGTGTGTTCAGTTCTGAGTGCTGCTAAAATGTGGGTGACCTACACTCAATACTGTGCCTGAACGCATCCTGTGTGGACACAGACGCATGACTGAAGCTGCTGCTCTGCTAACGTGGTGCTTTCACTGCACAGCCTGTGTAGACATTATGTAATAATAACAGTAGTAGCAATAGTTAAATTATTTTTATATACTATGCAGCAATAATACTACTACAAATACAAACACTTACTTACCATTTTGGAAATGTTACAATTAATGGTTAAAAATAACCTTATCTATCCACTGTATTGCTGTGAAGGGGCATGTATCTCTCCTTGGCATCCAAATGTGTTGACTGACTTTTCTTTCCTTTTTCATTCTCTCTGTGAATCTTTGAAAATGTCAGGATATGATGTTGGCAGGAGAAGGAGGAGGATTCAAAACACATGCCCTGGATTGTTGTTTTTCCCTCCATCATGTTAAAATCCAACCGGATTAAAAGCCACTCTCCACCCAGCTGTTAGTCCCCACATACTTAGCCCTACTTATCCCTCCAGCCAGTGCTACTTTCCTTAAAGATTTAATCACACTGCGGCGGGATGTGTGTGTGTGTATACCTTTACAACAGGAGCTTAGGATGGCACACATCACACCTCGCCTACTAGAATCAGTGCTGTACTATAATACTGTGGCCATTCACTTTGATGATGTTCACTGAGCTTCTATTTCTTCAGTAGAAAACAGTTCCAATAAAAACTGTATGCAGCAAACTAAAAACTAAAACAAAATGAAAAAACAAAAATAAACAACGTTAAAGTAATATTCTGTTCACCAGATCCTCATTATTATGACTTCAACAACATTCATTAGCGTTTTTTTCATTAGATTCCATGATTTTACTGGCATACTTTGGCAAGGCAACTTATACAGGTCAGTAGTTGTTGAGAAAATTATCTCACTCCAAGAGCTGCCTCTGGATCTTTATGGAAGTCGCTGTCAAGGTGAACATTCTGTTGTAACACCTGATCAACTGCTGTATAATATTCTCTCATCCATGCCTCTAAGTCACCGCTTAGACATTTTTTAGTATCTAGGCTTTAACTTCATGTCAAACTGTTCTGATGACACGTCGCTGCCAGATTAATATTTTCTAACAGTTTCCGGTCCCCTAATACCACCACCGACTGCTAAATTTTTGCTTTCAGTGTGACGTTGCTCTTTTTTTTCACACTTGGGGATGCAGGCTAATGATGAAATCTCATGAATGCGTGCACATGTAAGAACGTATTCATGAATGGTTGGCAAAGCAATTTACAAGTGTGTGCACTTAAAGGGGAACTCCACCAATTATACACATCAAAGTTTGTTTACAGGTGTTGGGGAGTACTACATGCATATGTGGAAAAGGTTGTATAAAGCCATTTGTGTCTCAAGAGGGAGCTGTGTGAAGTCTGATAAATTTGCCTCAAGTGATGTTACTTGAGGCGCTGAAGACTACAAGTTTGAAAATGAAAACAATCTGATGGTGTGGAGTTAGAAAGAAGTGAGATTACCAGACCTCTGTAGCCCACTGCTCATCATCTGTGCTTCAAGCTAGCGGCTGGAGGCTATATTAGCCACTACTAGCATAATACACTTGAAGGTCTGATTGAAGTGTTGGCAGAGTTGCATTGTGAGTAATGTAGGCATCAGGTTTTGCTAAGGAAGAATGCATGGAATAAAAAAGATGATATCGCTGGTTCTGCTGCATCGATATTGATACTTTTAAAATAAATGTCCATTGTGAATCCGACAATGTTATAGGGGTGCAATGCTAGTATTCTGTTGGGAGAGTTTGAGAAATCCGATTTAGATCACGTGTACATGTGTAAGAAAGATTTAGGATAAGGACACAAATGTTTTGCAAGAGGCCCATTGAGCTTTGAAGCTGTTCTTGAGGCTCCTGGTAGACCAACACCTTGACCAAGACTTGATATTCCTTCAGTTTGTCACCCATCTGTATCTCAGACGGTTGGCCAAATGTCTTTTTTGTGAAATGACCTTTTATGCATCCGGCATACTTCTTGCCAACTCTGAGCTGGTGGCTGTGGTGCACTACAGTGTAGAGACTGTTTGTCTCAAGGAAATGCTACACATACCATCTTTAACAGTTTAGCAATAAACACACCCCTTACAAAAGAAAAGTATGGCCACATTAATTTCACGCTGCAAACATGTCATTGCCTGGAAGAACTAAAACTCTGACTGATTCTCACAAGGATAGAAGTCTAACAGCACACACACACACACACACACACTAAGGTATAATGTTCTGAGGCCTCATGCCACTGTTTCTGGGTTACCTGTGCAGTTAAGACACTAATGCCTGGTTAATGCTAATTCAATTAGGCTTTAGTGCCAGCGGGCTGATCCAGCTAATTACTTTATTATGGGTGCTGTATAATATGTAATGGTGCGTGTATATGTGTGTGAGAGAGAGTGTACTTCAGTGGTGTTACTGGGAAGTCAGGCACTGGGAATACAGGAACCGTCTGTTACTAACAAACAGATCGTAAATCAGGTGGTAGTTCAGGTGGGAACTACGCTGAGTTATGAGTTTATTAGGCACACCTCTAAAATCTAATGTAATCCAATACAACAGCTTTGCAACAAATTGTGTCTTTGTGAAGCTTATAATGTTCACTTTGTATTAAGACTGGGTCAGATGTCAATACAACTCTATGCTATGGAGCAATATTTTTATGAGTGGGTCCCTGTATTTTTGTATTCTGCACAAGGACGCACATGCATGCACAACAGCAAGCGGGTGGGGCGATTTACATCCTCCCCTGGGTTTCATGCTATTCAGCTGATTGACTGTTCGTAGCGGTAATGCGGCCACAAACGGAGCAATGCACCAACCAAGTAAGTGAAGCCACCAACAATAGAAACAGAGCGCGATTAAGTCCCGCCCACACCGGAGGGGAAACATTCATCTCTCTCCATTGACTTTGTATTGCGTGAAGGGGCCTCCTTGTCACTTCGGTCTGCTAACAAACAACAGAAACATGGCTAAAAGCTGCTGTGTGCTGGGATGCACTACCAGCAGGGTAAAGAACCTAGAACTAAGTTTTTATAAGCTGCCAAACCCAAAAACTGAACTTTTAAGAAGACAAAAGTGGAAACAGGCAATACGAATGGGAAAACTGTGGGATCCTGACTGCCAGTATATACAGACTAACTGCAGAGGTTGAAGCTAACTAAGCTATGCAAGGCCTGGTTTTGATCTTTGTTAGGTTAAATGATGATCTTACCTGGTGATTTGGTCAAATAGCCTTAAATGTAATTTCACTTGTGGCCATTCAGTGGGGATCATTTCTCCAACAAAGCAAGGTAAGGAGAAGGGACACTGAGATAGACCGACAATATTGATGTAATGTTTTTAACTAGCTACAGGCATTCTGTTAGCGTTTCAGCCCTTGGTTGCATTGTGTACTATTAAAAATATTTATATAAATAATAAATAAAAAATGCTTTTATGAGGAACAAAATGCATTCAACATGTTTCTTAGACCTCAAGAATCCACACAATGGTTTTGGCGAGTAACACTTATGTAAAGGGGAAATATTGTGGTTTTGATAGAATATTGAAAAAGTTTGCATATTCTGTATTGTGTCAGTGTTGTTGACTGTTTAATATATAACCAAGATCACAGTCTTTTCCTAACCTTAATCAAGTTCTTTGAGCACTTCATTTGAAGCATACTGATGCCTTAGATATAAAAGATGTTAATGTTAATCATGATGTAGTAGCCAGGATATTGTCGGAAAACAAATAAAATAAGTTCAGAGTGAACATTTTGCAGGTATGTTCAGTATATGAATGTTGTGGGTAGCAGTGAGCTGTTTGCAGAACGGGTCAATATAAATGTTTCCTTGTTATGTTGATGACGATAATAATCATACCAAGAGTATTTGCTACTGTAAATTTGTAGATGAATCTAATATTTTGGATACAGGGCTGGATCTGAACACATAAAATCTACAAGGAAAAAACTATTTTCCATCAGCTTGTTTTCATGCAGCTGTGGACAAAGTGGGACCTCCATCATATCCGAGTGAGATGGCATTGAAAGGTCAGAGTACGTGTGGTACATCAGTCTAATCCTATTCTGTACGTATATTCCAGCATGGTGATAATGCAGAGTACATTAACTCATTCATGCTCAAGTACTATGACACAATTCACATGTTATATAGATAACTTCACAAAAACACACTTTTAATAGCCTTCTACTTGCACACACACTTCTATGACTGTGCTGTGAACCCATACTTCCCTTCCCATCCCTTCAGGTTGTGTGTGTTTGTATGTGTGTGTCAGAGAGACATAGAGCGAGAGAGAGAGTCTCTGATATCCTCAGGGAAACACTGAGAGTGCTAGCTAGCTGGCGGAGTAGGTTTGTGGTGCAGTGTTAGTGTTAATGGAGATGTAAGCTCACAGGATTAGCACCCATAGGTAGGTTTGTGTGTGTGTGTGTGTGTGTGTGTGTGTGTGTGTGTGTGTGTTCTTGACAGGCAGGGCCTTTCTTTCATTACATTAAGGCCAATGCTTCTAAATCATTTACTCCCTTTGCAGTCTCAGTGGTGTCGGCTAAGTGTTAGTAATCCCCATCAATACCGGGGTCTGCTTCAAGGCACTTTACTCACTACCACACACACACTCACACATGTGCGTGTTCAGTACACACACTCACACACCAAAACATGTGGCATTCAGATATGAAGACGCATTAACCTGTACAAAGTTAATTGCAGAGGAGTCCACTGACTACCCCGACTCACTCACACACACACACACACACACACACACACACACACACACACACACACACCACCCACTAAACTAATTCCAGGCATGTCAAATTAGATAGCAGCAGTGCTTTGCTCTCTATTAGGCTTAACACTTTAACAGCAAGCTATGGCTTGTATGTGTCTGTCTCAGCACCATGTTGTAACACATTCACACACACACATACACTCTCTCACAGACACAGACACACACACACACACACACACTCTCTCCCTCTCTTAAGCCTAAGCTTAACCCTAATATTTATGTTCTCTAAAATGGACTGCCGTGTATTCCCAAAGACTAGAATGCAGTTTGAATGCAGCCAACTATTTTGAAGTTACTGTTCGCCCTACGATGGAACAATGTTGATGTTGTCACTTGTCAGAAACAAAAAAAATGTAAATGGATTTACCATTCCAAGTTCTATAAGTCTATTAAAGCAGCATTTCACTGATTTTACACATGGAGGTCAGTTTACTTGTCATGTTGAATTCTACTTAGCCAATGAAAACATTTGTCTCTTGTGAGTACTTTTTTTAATGATCATTATTATATGAACATTACATAGATTCGTTACATGTGGGTTATAAGTGTACGCTCTTTTCATGGTCTGGCCTGGGCCCTTTAGATCCAATTAAGGTAAATCTTAATCCTACAGTATACAGTGATGATTTTAGAAAACAGTCTGCTTCCAACAGATGCATAAAGAAATTGTTTTCCCAGTTTGGTGTAGAAGAATGTTATTGGCCTGTACAGAGCCTTAACCTCAAACCCATCCAACATCTTTTTGGATAAACTGGAATGCTGACTGCAAGTCAGACCTGATCACCCAACATCAGTGTTGAACCTAACTAATGCTTGTGTGGCTGAATGGGAGCAAATCCCTGCAGCCAGGTTTCACAATCTGGTGGAAAGCAGCATATCAATGCCCATGGTTTGGAGTATGTAGAATCACAAAAGGGTGTATTTTTTCAAGCTAAATTATAAAGCTTGACAACTAATAGTACAGTAGTAGTGAATATTTATGTATTTACAATGTATTGAGATGGTGGAATAATGAGAAAGGCCATGACAATGGCAAGGCTGTTGTATATATACATACACGCCCTACACTGTATTCACGTGTCCTTCATTATGGTATATTGTCATACAGTGTTACTTGTGCCATACGCTTGCATGCCACAGACTTGAGTGCTGATCGCACAGCACATACATGCTTATGTTTGCATAAAGATCAGGTAAACACATGGACTGTGTGTGTGTGTGTGTGTTTTCTTGGGGGCTAATTATGCTGGTTTGTTAGATCAAGTGGTGTGCAAACATCCAGAGATGTGGGCGCCTGAGAGGAGACAAACCCTGAAAGGGCCTGCACGAACATACACAACACATCAAACCATATACAACTACAGTATTTTTAAGAGCAGGACTGCAGTCCAAACAGGGTCAGAGATATAAACACTTCACCTAAGACTAAACTAATGTGTTAAAGTAGACAAGGACAGTCACCTCATCATCTCAAACACCACTAACACTCAGACACACAAGGTGGGTTTCCATCCACCTGTTTGTATGCATATTTTCAATTTGTGCAAAAAAAAATCTGAAATATCGCAAAAAAGCATGTGACTTAAACATCCAGTGAAGCTTCCGCAGAAGAATAGCGGCATACAAAAACATCAGATCTATGTGGCGCGATGAGGAGACTGTAACGTTCCTCAAATGAATACATGAAACAACCTACCTGAAACAAAACTGCCATATTTCCTTCATGTTTCTACATTGATTTTCACCGTTTGAGGTTTGACTGCCACTCATTTAATCACGCCATATTGCCCTCTTCTTCTGCAATGGTTTAATAGCAGCTGACTGGAAAATTAGTGCCACCAGCTGTTTATCTTGACGAACCAACTCCTAATAATCGTATAACGGTAGTGGATGGCAACGCGCATTAATTCGCATTTTCGTTTCACAATTTTCTTGAAATTGGGTTCAAATTTGTGCTACATTTGATGGAAACCTAGCTACTGTCACGTCCCGTAGTCTTTGTTTGGTTTCCTGTTTTATTTTGAAGTCTTGTCTTGTTTCCAGTGTGTTCCTGCCCTCATGTCTTCCCTTTGTCTTGATTGTCTGTTGATTAACATCCCCTGCTCCCTTTTACACACCTGCCCCTGACTCCCTTGTCAGTCTCATCCCTATTTATACCAGTCCTTTTCCTTTGTTCCCTGTCGGTTCATTGTTTCTGTGTTTGGATGTGTTCGGTGCTCCTAGTGCGTTGTTTTCATGTTCCTATGTTGGACGTATTTCTTGTGCTTCTATGTTTTCGCGCATCTGGACTTACCTGTTTGTTTGCTTGCTTGCCTACCTGCCTGCACTTACAAGTAAGAGTTTAATAAATCTTTGAACTGCTTCAGTCTCCATGCCTGTCTGCATTTGGGTCCTTCTCCGGTTGCACCCACTACACATCGTAACAGCTACAGTCTAAGGCTTTTTTTAACAGTTGTGCCCATACATTTGCTCCAATAAAAAATATACCTAAAGGTTATGATATACAGTTTTGTTTGAGCACATTTAGAGACACAGCACACTTTGGAAATGTGTGTTGTATAACCTCCAAAGACTCTATATGTACAACAGTTTGTTAGAGATCAGGAGGCAGAGGCTAAAGCGCAACACACATTGGCCATGTCATGTTGCACCATTTGATCTGTGCACAAGACACCAAAATATGAGTTTATGAGAGAATGAGTAAGACAAAAGCTAAAAGCATTTGAAAGATTTCAGGAAGTCTAACGGATGTATTTTTCTGAATGCTGGCAAATAGACAGGACATGACAAAGACAGATGCCATTCAAAGGGACACAGAACTATGCCAAATCTTCTTGTCACACAAGATCTCAGATGGAGAACTGTATAATACTGACAAGCAGCAACAGTGTGTTCAAACAGATCAAGCATCAAGTATCGTCAGAACTTCTTAGGCAACATTCTTAGAATTGATCAGGATGAACATGGTCTTCACTTCAGTAAAGGAAAACTGGTTGGCCAGAGAAGACCTAGCACAGGACAATAACAACTGAGAGATACATTTATAAAACTACGGTAATTCTATTTTTTTTCCTTTACTCCCATGATACTTTGCCTCGAGGTAACCCGTCTGCTTCCAGCTGGCTACCTGATGGTGCTGTGTGCACACTGAAATCATGACGGGAAAAAGCAGTAATTTCTCTCTCGAAGCTTATGACAAACTGACAAAAAGGAGCCAATGAGATGCAGCAGCAAAACTTGGTGTTCCTCAGGCTACAGTAAGTACTAAGCTAAGAACAGTCATTTAATTTGTACATTCATTTGAAAAGTGTTTCAAACAGATGTACTGTATTTTGAAATAAAATTCAGTAAATAGCGAAGCTGTCTGTTTCATTACTTTATATTCATGAAATAAATATACAAATGTCAATTAGATGGTAATTTGCATGAGAAATAAAGAAATATAGAAAAATAATTTGGTTATAATATTCATCCCCTTTTATAGTGATCAATTTGACCCAGACAGACATGATCACTGTAAGAGGTCTCCACTGTATAATCTTTCAGGGGTGAAGTCCAATATGGGGCCCAAGACAGGAACAAATTGCAAGCAATGGTCAGTTTTCTACGTCCAACTCGCAAAAGAGGGCAATAAATAGATTAAGAGACAGTGAGTACATTTGAAGCACAGGACATGAGATGCTTTTATATCTCAGATAAAGTTTGGTGTATGTAAGAAAGACTGTCACTCATTCAGGTTGACTGCAAATTTACACAGTAGCAGGGGGGGAAAGTAATTCAATATGCTGATAGAAAACAGCTGATAGTGATTATGGAACTTACTGTTTTTACATGCTTTGTTTTTACAATGGCACATACTGTATAGAGTAAACCAAGTGCTGATTCTTTTGAGACCAAATGGTTAAGAAGAGGTTTGTGTCGAAATCAGCAGGAAGCTAGTCATGCTGGTATGGTTTGTCCCTAGCTCTAGATGTCTTTTGACGGTTCTGCTGCACTAATGAATGTTGCAAGAAAAGAGGGTGTGAGGGTGAAAAGAGAAGGGAAATTAAAGTTGCCTTGGAAAAGGCCTTTCCCTGGTCCTGTTGTTGGTTTCCAGAGAGCATTAATAATGAAGTGAAGGGGACACTGATTAGAAGGAGGCCATATATTTAACACTAAGCAGACCCCTGGAAGGGTGTGTTTGCTGACAAATGAGCAGGCGTGTTCTGACAGCCTGTATGTATGAACTATATTTGTACAAGTGTGGCTTATGTATGGTCCTTATGAGTGTGGTGTGTTTTTGTGCACATGAATAGTTGAATTCATTTCAGGTCAAAATATGGCCATTCGTTTGGTACACCGTTTAGCACTACCTCTGTAAAATCCAAAATTTACGGCCACATACGGCAAACCTCTCAATCCCCCTTTTTGAAGCTCATAATAATACTGTTTGAGAATCACATGTACATATGTCAAGGGTTGCTAGGTCTGGTGTGAAGAAAAATGAAAAGGTCGCTGTAGGTTGAATCCTGTTTCAAATACTGAGGGGTGGGTTTTGTTCTTTGAAATGGACCAGGAAATGCTTGTCATTTGCTTGACATAACCTGCTGTTAGCTGATAAGCTGTTCCAGTTGCAAGTAATTGCCTGGTCACACCAGAAAGTGGAACCGCAAAATTAATTTGTGTGTCCTCCTGATGATGACTCTCCACACCTCTATGTTCACTCAAACATCAGCACTATCAATTGGTCAAAAGCGCGTCAAAGTTCACCAAAGATTAATTCTAAGTGAAAGAACTGTACAATTCAGTTTATTTATATAGCGCCATATCATGACAAAGTTATCTCAGGGCACTTTTTCATATAGAGCAGATCTAGACCAACTCTTTATATTTACAGAGACCCAACAATTCCCACCATGAGCAGCACTAGGAGACAGTGGCAAGGAATCCCACTGATCAAAGTTATTCCACAGAAATAAATTGATTTTGATAAAGAATTTCTGCTTCTGAACCCTTACTGTTATGCTATATCCGTGAGGCTATACCAAAACTAAACCAGTTACACCAACTGGCCAGCATACAATCCAATAAGGTAGTAACTACTGATTTTTCATTTCATTACCCCATGGGAACCAAAGAAGTTCCTCAAGAAACTATATGCATTCTTAGACTACTGGCTACTGATTATTACTTCCCATTAAAACCTTTAGAGCTAAGCATTACCCTTGTTCAAATTACATATAAAGACTATGGGTGAGTTTTTTGAAAGATGACCTTTTTTTTTCTCCTGACTTGCAATTTTAAAACATTACTGCACTTTATTGATAATAAGATAAACAACATGTTTCAGTCGAGTGTGAAAGTTGATTCTTGACCTCGGAAAGGTTGTAGTAATTTTGGGCACTAATCAAATTGGGAGGTCTTGGTGGAACTGGTTAGTTAACTTGTATTGAGCTGCCATGGCTGTGTAGCTTTACAAAAATATTTAAGTTAAAAACTTTTTGCTTGGGATGAAATTTTTCATTTTCAATTAAACTAGAAACTAGAATTTAAAGGGTTAAATGACTACCTAATATCCGTTTTGATTCTTGTCTGTTGGTGATATGGTATCATACTAGGCACCACATCAAAATAATGAATATAATCCATTTGTTAAACTGTTATTTGAAATGTTTAATACATTTCTAAAACTATAACTTAGATATACAAACAGCCAAAGTCAGCGTCATAATTTTCCTACACCCAGCGTCATCACAGAATGGGTACAAAACATCTTTCATCTGGTCAGCGACGTGGCGCCCACACAACTAAAACTCCCTTCTGGGCGCTAGACATTGTTTTCCATCAAACCAAAACAAAGATTGGGGAGTGTACACTTCACGGTGCTAGCATGGCCAGCTAATTGATTTCAGGCCAGATCATGTTGCTGTGTAATGGAGCAGGCTAACGTGATGATGAAGCTGGGATGGTCATGGTGATGACTTTCACAGGGACTCCAGTCTCATTTGTTTGTTTGACAGGCGGCAGGGGTGTGTGTGTGCACGTGTGTTTCTCCATTTGGCATAAAGGATATGGATTAAGCTATGGAGGTGACAGATGATATGTTTACAGGAGAATGTTTGCTTTCAGCACGATATTCAATTACAGGGTTTGTGTGTGTCACTGCCTGTGAATATACATGTGTGTGAGAAAGATGGAGTGTGTGCATGCCTACTCATCTGTGTGTTACAGACTGTGTGTTAAAGGGTCACAGGCCTTTATCAATCACAGAATTTGCTCATTTCCTTCCTCGCTGTCTGTCTCTCGCCTCAATCTAACCCCCACACTCCTTCACTTCTTTTTTTTTTCTGGGAAGTGGTCCAAGCCAAATCTAAACTGGTGCTGTCCACTGTTTACTGGAGTTGCGATACAGCACAAATAAATACCTTAGTGTTATTTACAAAACAGAGCTACTCATATACAATGCTGCCCCCAAACCCTATCCCCCAGTAAAAGCCCAGATTGGGTGGTGGAGAGAGGGGGTTGTTAACAGTTGATAGTACTATAGCAGTAGTAACATGACTTGGCGTGGCATCCTGTGACGTCACAAGACTGTCCTCAAAAGAAAGAAAAAACAGCATTGGTCATTGATTCAAATGACTGAAATGAGCTATGGTGATGTTTAGTGGGCACAGAAAACTAGCCTGGGAACCAGACCAATCTGCAAATGTTTTATTTGCTCTGGCAGATGCATCTGGTCCCCCTCCCATTCAGACAGATTTCCAGTTGACCAGGCCTGGGTCAGGCCAATCACAACCGTTTATCTACAGTAATATGGGGCAGGTTTGATACGATGACTGTACAGAGGAGCGCTGTTGAGGCATTTCCGTAAAACAACCAAGATGGCTACCGCTGATGTGGAACGTTCTGAATCTGCTATCACGTCAGTATTAAACGAACTGGAGGGTATATTTTCTCTAAAAGAAGAACAAACAACTGCACTTAAAGCTTTTGTTGATAAGAAAGATATGTTTGCTGTATTTCCGACAGGATTCGCTCATCGCTATGTCACCTGTTACATTGCTCTGATTGGTTGTAGGTCTATCCAATTACATCCAGAGGCCTTTTGGTCTGCACCCGTTGATACCGGCCCTTGAAATCAAAAATGAACTGAGAAGTCCCAGACTAACAGAAATCCTGCCTTCTCCATGTTAGCCGATGGGACATGGGCCAAACTTAAAAGTCAAAGTACATGTCAAATAAATTTTTCCCAAAGATGGTTTCTGTCATTTTAGGTAGTTCTTATCATGCTGATGTTTGTTCAAGTGTTAATTTTTCTGATAAGTTTGGTTTTAATTAGTTATTTTATGCTATAAAAACGGGGTGTCACGTCATGATTGACAGCTTGTGGTGTGCTCGTGAATGGTTCAGGCAGGTGTATGGGCGGGAACTCGACACCCCAGCTCCACCATGGATCACTACTGCGCAGACTCTGGCTCCAAATGATGTCACCAGCGCAAGATGGCAGCTCCCGTATCCGGGATATTTTGGCTTCATTTTTGTACAGTAGGAGGAAGTAGAGATCGTCCATTTTTACATACAGTCTATGGTCTGAACATGGCCTTACCCGACAAGAACATCTTGTGGACATGTGAATTATGACTAAGGACCAAAGGTGGAGGTAGTGTGACTGTAATGCCACAAAATCTCTCAGAAAGGGTCAGGTGGATGGTTGGTTCAACAAAGCACGTGCCTTCAACACAGGAAGCCACTGTTCATATCCTATTTCCTGCCATAAGTCAACATACTACCCCTAACTGTAACCCCTAAGGGCTAGGTTATACTAGAAAAGAACTGGTTCGTTGACCGACCACGTCAGAAACCAAAAGTGTTTATAGCGGTTCCAAATGGCCACACTCGAAGGCAGAGTGAGAAGATGGCCATCACAGAGAGCGAGCATACGTTTTCAGACAGTCTCTCTTTGAGGGCATTCATTGTGTTGCACTTGGTTCGACACATGAAAAGTGAAAAATGCAGTGTACAGAATGAAAAAAGCTACAGAAAGAAGTTCAAATCCTGGCTCCTTTCTCACCTTCACACAGCTGGCCATTCACTGTATGAAGTGGGTGTGAATGTAGGATTGTCGGTTATGGAAAGTTACAGAAATTGTCGGACACAGCCCTCCTCTGACATCAGAAAGGTGTGTGTGTGTGTGTGTGTGTGTATGTGTGGAGGGTTTCTGAAGCTATTCGACCATCCAACAAGCAGTTCTGATGAAATATACTGCCGCTTTAAGCCTGATTGTAAAGTTTCCCTCAGCAGTCTCCCGTGTCAAAGTTAGGTTTACACACAAAAACGACTTGGTTATTTCCATTTCCTTCCATCTGCCAGGCTGGATGGAGGCGTAGTGCTGAATGCTGTGGCGTGCTGTGTGAACAGTGGTGATGAATATTGTACCATGCCTGGCTTTCTCCCGGGGGGGGGGGGGCGAAGAGGATTCCCAGCATCAAAGCCACAGCCTCGTGTTCCTGGAAATCCTCCACAATCCCATTTGATCTTAACGCCCTGCCTCGCCTAATGTGTCCCTAAGCTGGCCTTATCACACCACAGAGAGGGCCAAAGGGGATAGACTGAGAGATGTACAGTTGCATTGTGAGCAGGTTATGGAATGCTTCAGCTTCTACAACACCTCAGACAACTTGTGCTCCATCAAACCAGTTGTACAATAAGCTTAGATGTTTCACATGCTCAATCCTGCGAGGCAACCACAGGCAACAAGACAAGAATGAGAATGACTGAGTGGCAAGAAAGCAGGGTTGGACAGAGAGATGGAAAGAGAGAGCCAGCTGAGGTGGAGAGAAAAAGCATTATGAAACAGCCAACCCTACTCCACTACCCTTTTCATTCTAAGCAAATAAATCCTCCATTATCGTGTCTCTCTCTTGGGTCTAAAAGCAAGCATCTTAGAGGGAATTAATCGTATTGGAAGGGGAGGGGGGAGCCCATTTCATTTCCTCGTCAAGTTTGGGGAGAATTGTATTGGAAGCCAAGCAGCCACCTGGGAATGGCCTCCTCTCGTCTTTCCTCTCATCTCCTTGTTTTTACCTCTCCAGAGCCATTTGTCTGCTCTGTCCGTCGCAGGCCCGAGCCTCGCTCCTCTTCTGTCTGTTTAGACATCTCTGTGTCCTCCTTCTGGTGTTGTGTTTCGTCGCCATACAATCCAACGTCTTGCTTTATGTCTGAGAACATTTTGATGCAAAGTGTCAACATATAGTTTACAAGCTGCTTGGCTCTACATGCATAGCCTGTGAGTCATCAGCTTCAATCTGAAGAGCAGAAATGGAGTCCATCGGTAGGAGAATGCGGTTTCAGCTCTGTGTAAAAACTTGTCAGACTGCATGAATATGAATTCAACTAGAGCTGGAAAAGTCAACTTTAAAAAAAATAAAGTGTGTGAATAAGTGTGCATGTGTGTGTGTCCAGCTCGTGGCCAGCCAAGCCTCCTCAGGCCTCTAAACAAGCACCATAAATTCACCCTCCACTTACCTGCAGTAAAAATGTCAGGAGCGAGGCTTTTATTGGGCCACACACACACATACATAACGTACACACATTGAAGTGACTAAATACACACACCCTCACTCTCCTAAACACACACAGCAAAGCCTTTTACTCCCTGTCTATCTTGCCATCTTCCATAGCAGTTGAGCATCTTTACATTGATACTGACATGACATGACATGCTGGTGGGAGGCAGGGACTCCATGCTAACAACATTAGCCACATAGATCCTGTCACAGCCACTCTGTCACCCACATACACCCCCACCCTCTGACATACAGAAAAGCTGAAATGAAATCAAAATGAAATGAAAGGCCATAATGTAAGGTGGAAACAAAATTGCACATTTAATGTCACAATTACCATCTTTCTCAGAAGCATATTCTTCCAAAGATAAGGCCAAGAATTTAAAAGCATTAAGCCAAATCCCAAAAATGACCATTGGATTCAAAATCATTTCATAGCCGCTAACTCCATATCATAATGAAGTTTGACATATCCTATGAGAAATTTCATGATATTTACTGCAAAAAGTGACCATATTTTTAGTAACTACAACATATTTCATGTTTTAATGAAAAAAGTTATAATAAGTAATAATAGTCACAGGTATCAGTTATACGTTACTTTGGTCGGGCTTAGCCTAAATTATTCTGGTTAAGAATAGGCTGAGGTTTTGGTAATGGTTTTGCTTTTATAAATGCAGTGAAAGCTACTATTTGGGAGGTTTAAGTTTGAGGTCAATTACTCAAGTTAAGTAATTAATAACAGTTAAAAGTTAAAGAAGAAATTTAAGTTATGGTATTTTTGGTTTAGCTTGGGCTAAATTATTTTGGTTAGGAATAGATTTAGGATTTGGTAATGGTTTTGCTTACTTTACTGTACTGTTAAAACAACGAAACAGACTAAAAAACACAACTTTATTTTTGTAAAGGTAACAATGACTTTTGGTGAAATCAAGTAGGTGTGTTATTACAGCTTTAACATCATGCTAAAACCTAAAACTACACTATTTCCCAGCCTTATCCAAACAGTTTGTGCTATTCATTAAGATCCAGAAATGGTTTATTTTGATCTCAGTTTTCATCTTCAGCCTTTCTAGACCTCTGTAGTAACCATTTATCCTGCCAATGATGCACTCCTCAATCAAACTGGCTGGAGAGAGAGAGAGAGATAAACTGTCTTTTAGAGTTTCAGATTGTCACCCACACAAAAACACCAAAAAACCTTAGATGAACCAAACAGTGTCAAAATATTTACCAGTAAGATATATCAAACCTTTATGTGTTTCACTGTGTGTGTGTGTGTGTGTGTGTGAGAAAGAGAGAGAGAAAGAGACACACACAGAGAGAGAGACGTAACCTGCCAAAGCACAAAAGGTTAAAGGAACATAAGTATGTATGTTCCCCCCTCCTTCTCCTCAACATACACATACACAGACATGAAAGCAAGCAGCAGTGAACAGTGGTGTGTGTGCATGTGTGTGTGTGTTCGTATGACACATCTGGGAGTGTAATCAGTGGGCTTCTTTCAAGAGCTGCCAAAGCAAACAGGCCAATAAGGAATCCACTTTACAGACCATCGATCTCCGCTGGCCACAGCCAACACAAACACACACAAACACACGCACACACAGTCATACACACGGTGGGATGAGCAGTAACATGCACACACAGACACACACACTTACAGAAGAATGGCCAGATTTATACACAGCCCAATACCCACCTACACCTAAACTCATACAAATGTGCACACACAGCAGGAAGACAGACAAACTCATGTGAACCCACACACATGCAGGATGTCCTATAACCTGTTGCTGACACACACACACACACAATGTACTACAGTGTGCATTATCTCATGCTAAAATAGACAGAATAATACAGGATGGTGTCATTTCTCCAAAATAGAAAGAGAGTGTACAGAGAGCTGCTACTGGTTTACCTCTCATGTCAACACACATACACACACAGACGAGATTACGTGTGCGGTATCAATGCACGTGCCATTACTTATGTATGAAAGTGTAATGTTTGTGTAAATGTATGAAACAAGTTGCATCATATCTTAATATCTTTCTGTAAATTCTGACAGTTCCTGAGAGTATTTATTAAGTCCTCTAACTTTCCATTTCTGAACTGATTAAAGCTCATCATTTTTCCATTGTTACAGATTTTTCCTGAAAAATACCCATTTCTCTAAAATAAATTTTTTTTCAATGACTTCATGTCCCCACACACCCAAAAGTTGTTGGGTTTCCAGCTGAGGACAAGACAAGAGGACACTAACCACCATGTTAAAATATTAAGGCCTCTGGCAAAGACCACAGCTCAGACTCAACTTTTCAGTAAGACGTGAGTGAAGAGAAAAGTGGGGAGAAAGCCATTGGAACTATTGATAGCGCACAAAAATCCCAAAGTAAGTAAGGAAAGTAAAGTAAAAACAAAAAATTTAGAATTTTTATAACGTTCTTGTGATGCAAACAGTAATTTTAGAAATCTGATTGATTTTTGTATATTTGTATTTTTTTTGTCTGATATTGTTTTTAATATCAAAAAAATAAAAACTGATAAATTCACAAATGTTCTTTGAAAAAAAAACTGCAAAGTCCATGATATTCCACTGATCAGTGAAGATCCAGGACAGTTTCTCTAGCAATTTAATTTATCTGCAAACTAATCCTCTGCTTCTCTGGATTTTCCTTTTTGTTTTCTTCCCCCAACCAGACGGGGAGAAAACAGAGAAAACAAATAAACAATGGAAATATTGTTATGGGGAATCTCTGAATGATTCAGAGCGCCACGCACTGAGGAACCATCGGTGTCTAAAACACTTCCAGATGATCCTCAGACAATAGAGGGAGAGAAAACAAGACTGATACGTCATCCATTTACTTTGGGCCACAGTGGTGAACAACAATAAATCCTGGAGGGGCAGCAGGGACACACACACACACACACACACACACACACACACAAGTAAGCATGTTTGTTCATGTGCATGTGTAGTGATCTGGAAAAGGAAACGAGATAGATTGAGCTGATAGGAAACTGCATATATTTGAAAGCCAAGATATAATGCAACCCACCAACAGGTTGTTTTCACAGTGTGTATACACACACACTCACACTCACTGATGTGTGCAGTCACACACACACACACACACACACACACATACACACACATACACACACAGATGGCTGCCAAGTGCAGGAGACAGCCTCCATTGAGAAAACCAACGAGCTGTGCCTCTCCTGAGACTGAAGCACATCCACACACACACACACACACACATACAAACACACAAAAACAGATGCACACCAATGCTATCACTGGCAGCATCAGAGTGAAAGCCAGTGGCTGTGACAGAGCTGTGAAGCTGTGCTGGCAAACACCAGCAGTTTGCCGCAGAGTCATGATATTTACTTCCCTTCATAGACACTAAATAGAGTGAAAACTTACTGTGGTGTGTGTGTAGTTTATAATCTCAGGCTCAATTTATACCAGATTGATATAAGGTTATGCAGGCATTGCACAGGAACAGTAAATACAAAGTAAATATACATATCAACACTAAAAGAGAGACATATGTATCAATAGAAAAAGACAAAATGATGATCTATAGAATATACAATATAAAGAATGTACTAGAATACACTAATAATAAAATATAAACAGATGCATACATACATACATACATACATATATATATAACTGGGAGAGTGGCTCCAGCAGATCCCAGGAACAACATCCGAGATCTCTGTCCAGAAGAGTGCAGTGCTAGGAACAACTAAGATACTGCGCAGGACCCTCAAACTCCCAGGCCTCTGACCCGAGCTAGAGGACCCGAGCTTGAAGGAGTAACAGACCGCCCGCGGGGGCGAGTGGGGAATTTAAAAAAAAAAAATATATATATATATATATATATACACATATATATACACACTTTAAATAATTCATGGCAGAACTGATCAATACTACAGTGCATTGGTTATCTATGGAAAGTGCTTGATTCTAATGAGATATTTTGAGATATTCAGACTGCATTTGGGACACAGCACGGTTAATATTAAACAGTAATTAGCATATCTAAGGATATTCATGTTAGGCATGTCACCATATTGACACCTACACTTTGCTCATTATGTATTATTATTTGTTTAACATACGTAAACCTACATAGGCCTGTTTTCACAAAATAATCAGTACATGGGAATGTGGTCCAATCAACAGGGCTCAAAAGTGTTGTTCATGCTATGTGCACACACAGTCCTTTGACTATAGGCTCAGCATAGGAAATGATTACTCATGGCTGACATGAGATGAGGATAAGGACAGGACCTGAATGACACCAACAAAAGTCACTGAAGTGGCATCTGGCTAGAAAATGTTATTCCTAGAACTTCCAGCCTCACCTTGACAGCTACCACCAGCTCACCGCTGACCACACCCATCAGACACACTCACAATAGATAACGTACACCCCAAACCTCTACACAATCATATCTGCAGCTGTTGCATTTAAGTCATGATGTATGATTATGTCTTGATAATACGAAAATCACCGTACAATAAATAAATATTTAATATACAAAACCCAACATACCCCACACCAGAGGCCTCAAAAGCATTACCTATCCTATATATACTCTTATTTGGGTATTCTCTATAATACTCAACATGGAAAATGATTACTCATGACGTTTCATTTTTAGGGCTTCCAATCCCTGCTCTGTGGCAGCCAGTCTCACCTTTATACCCACAAACACCTAACCACAGACCACACCCATCAGACATACCCATAATAAATAACATTCACCCCAAACCCTCAACGCTATCAACGGCAGCTTTTGCATTTAGGTTACAATGTACGATTATTTGTTTAGAATAAAAAGACCCTACATAGCCCCACATTACCTATACAATTTATACTCACCCAAGTTTTCTGAGTAAGCTCTGTAATACTCAACACAGGAAATTACTCCTGACTGAAATAAGATACGGAGTCAAAATAATTGGGATCGGGACAACGACTGATTCACAACAATAAAAGTCAGAAGAATAGGATAGGGCATAAAGAAATAAATCGGGATTGGGCAAGACGGGACTAAAATCTAATTCTAGGGCCCTGTAGTCTCTGCTTTCTGGCAGCCAGCCTTACCTTGACAGCTACCATCAGCTCACCATTGACCACACCCATTAGACACAAGAAACAGAGGATTCAGGCAAAGAGTCACTCAAATCTACTCAACTTGCATATTGCAGTTTCTTAAAGTGTGTTTGTTGTGAACTTTGTCTGGATAACACATGTAAAATGTTGTTGTACTGTAGTATGAATGAAAAGAAAAATGCACATGTGCTTCCGTTTTTCTCCCTCCTACTGAACACTGTAGGTGCTGTGGGGTCACCCTGCCTCAAAGAGCCGCAAATGCAGACAGATTTCATTTAGCCTGGGTTTCAATGCACTCATTAGTCACTAGTCTGGGTTTCATGGTTTTTTGTGTCCCATGGTGGTCTAAATGTGTCTCAGTAGGCTTTTCCACCCTGATGAGAATACAATTTGTGGGGAAAACACTGGATACTTGGAATTTTTTATAGCATTGTAATGATTTAATATGAAGGAATCATATTTAATATACTGAAAATTAGTACAAAATGTTCCCTAGGGAGGGATCCTTGGTTTACATAGCATAGGTCAAATTTTAATATGCATTTAAAACCCCTTAAATGACACTTGCAGTATAAGGTTAAGACAAAGAAATCATAAAGAGTGATGTCACTTCCTGACACAAAGCGCTGGACAGAAAGAGAGACAACAGAAGATGAAAAAGGCCAGCAGGGTGAGGTAACCATGTGCAGATGGACCCTGTGTGTGTGTGTGTGTGTGTGTGTGTGTGTGTGTGTGTGTGTGTGTGTGTGTGTGTGCAGGCAGCTGCAGGAAGGATCCTGCTGAGAAAGAGCAGGACGTCTTGTCATCCACTGTGGCCCCAACATCAAGACACACACACACGCGCACACACACACACACACACACACATCAAAGGGTGTGTGGCCAATGCCGTTCCAGCACTGTGGTGGTGTGGGGAGGCAAACAACAACAGCGTCACACACATACTAAGACACACACACACACACACACACGATTCTCTGACTCACTCTCGCAGACACACATGCTAACACACATATACAGTATAATCAGTCACATTCATACATACAAACAGACACACGCATACACATTCTCACACGCATACACATTCTCACACGCACACACACACACACACACTCATATACATACACACTCGTATAGCCCACATAATGGGCCATTTCAGCACCAAGACCACAGCTAATACAGTAAATGACAGGGGAGGACTGGTAGACAGCCAAGCTAAATGTGACACTGATTTTCTGTAGTGTGTGTGTGTATGTGTGTGTGTGTATTCGTGTGTTTACCGCCCTGACACCATGACTCTACAGGCTGGGGCCCAGATGCTGGTGTGGCCGCTGTGTTGTTTGGTTCACTGTCCCGACCTTCTATGGCGCGCGCACACACACACACACACACACACACACACACACACACACACACACACACACACACACACACACACACACACGAAGCGTTGTCCTTAAACAACATGGCTGTGGTGCTGGAAACTCTGACCAAAGTGTCAGTGGAAGCATCAAAGCAGCGTAATGAGAGAGCAGAGAAAACCCAGTCAACAAGGCAGCTCACACCAGTCCAAAACACAGGAATACACTCGGCCCACCAGTTCACTGCACTGGGGTGTCACTGGGAGTGTGCAGCGTGATAGGCCATGTGTGTGTGTTTAGGTGGGAATGATGGGGTGAGGACATTAGACAACTACTGGTCCAGCTACAGGAATAAAATGGTTCCTATTGAAATGTTTTCCTTTTTAAAAACCAATACTGATGGCTACCAACTACAAATTTGAACTAAAATTATAAGCTGATAATAGACATTTTTGAAAAGCCAAGAAAATTCAAGACGTCCATTTTTTCCCACAATTTTATTATTCCCTTTCTTATTTTCCTAGAAATCAGTTTTTAGACCATATTTTAGCAAATGCCTCCAAATGTTGGAAACCGCCATTCATTTCCTGTCAGTGTTGGTTTTTTTAAGCCATAACCGTAACCAAGTGGTTAGCATTTCGTAACTGTGAGGACAAAGGTCCCCCAACCTTAACAAAGTTGTAATTTTAATTTTAACTAAAAACATCATGTTTGCCTAAACTTAACCAAGTTGGTTTGGTGCTTGAACCAAACCAAACCTTAACCATAGTGGTGTAAGATCAGAAAACGTTTTCATTTTTGAAACGGCTATTCCGTCCTGTCGATAGCGGCATCTAATCAGAAAACGTTTATATGTGTCGCTCTGAAAGGCGTCATCACGTATGTTTACGACTCAAACAGACTAACAAATGAAATTGGTAAAATTGTTTTTTCCAGTGAGTGACAGCAAGTTATGCTGCACTTTACTGTAGCTTTATTTATCCTCTCTAGGAGTTGCACATAACTTCATAACACTTGTTTATGAGCATTATTAACCAAGACTGTCTGTCATAAATAAATATGGACAAATAAAAACAGAGGATTGAAACAATGCATTGTGTATGATGTTGGGGAATGGTTGCTGTTTAATAAAAAAGGTGGTTACTACAACACAAATTTTACATTTACGACAGATTAAATCCCTTATGAAAAGGGAAACTATCATCCTGTGCTTGGTCCGAGAAGACTCATTCCAGCATGTTTTGGACACTGATAATTACGTTCAAATACTGTTTCAGATTATAAGATTAGAATATTCTTGCCAGCGCATGAGCGTGTGTGAGAATGTCTTTGAAGATAAGATTTATTCACATAATATTATTTCATAACAAATGTAGACAATATGTACTGGATACTAAACATACTTGTGTGCCATCTTTGTGTATGTATGTGTGTGTCTCCAGCCCAGCGCCCATAAATCAAATCTCCTGCCGTGCATGTGCCTCCACCCCTGCTGTGCAAATTTGTCCAATTAGCCACGGCCCCCGGGGAGTGTGAGTGCGCAAACTCGTGCGCACTCACACATACACATACACACACACACGGGCCCCCAGAATCCAGTGTGAAATGGGGCTCTGCCACAGTGTGAGGATTAAGCGACAATAAAAAGCATTTCACGGCTGTAACGCTTTATAGGACCGGCCTCCATAGAGTTCTGGCCAAAACACTGCCGCTACCCCGCCCCTTTAATCTCTGCCTTCTCCACACACACACACACACACACACACACACACACACACACACACACACAGTATAAAGCCACATCCTGGGAGAGAGAGAGTTTGAATCAATCAACACTCTCCCCAGCGACTCTCTGGATTGACCAAGATGAAGTTGTACACGTTCCTCTCTGGCAGCAGATTATAAGCCTGTCGTGAACACACCATAGCCGATGACAAACTCCATATTATCAAGCCTATGTTTTCATCATAGAAGTAAGAACTTGTTTTTTTCTTGAAAGTAAAATAGCTCAGAACAATATTAAGAAGGCCACAGAAGAATACAATTTTCCAAAGAAAAACATCTGCTCCCATAATATGATAAATATGATTATAAATAATAAATGCCATACTATGACAACATTTAAACACTTTTACAATGGAGAAAGTCAGAACACACAAAAGAAGTAAAACAGCAGATGACACAGTTTCAAATAAAAATACCTAATCACTGTACATTTATGAACATTTAGAAAAGGAGACACATTCAATTAAAACACTAACTAACAAAAAAGGGGAAAATAAGATGATTACTGGATGCAAATAAACTGGTTAAGAACAGACACATTATCGAAGTAAAAACAAAGTCAGAGTAGTGGGTGGTAAGGTCACCTCCAGGCCTTAAATGAGTGGATTATTCTGCTTTTTCTTGTCATTTTAATGTATTACCTTGTGTTACTTAGTGTATATACAGACATTTTATCACTATAAAAAAATCACTAGATATAAATTTCACAGTTAAATTCCTGAGGCTTGTTTTGCAGCTTCTAGTGAACTGGCAGTAAAGCAGGTCCTCTGCTAATGAGCAGGCAGCGATACACAGAGACTGACTTTTCAACACTGTAAAAACTAGAACAGAATCTGAACAGCTTGTAAAAGCCTGTTTTATACTTGGACACTGCACCAATGGCATGAGCAATCATGAATCTGCTTTTCACTATTTTCACTAACTTCAAACCCCAAAGTACAAACATTCACTTTTATAAGAATGGAAACATGACAACATACGGTAGAGTACAAGGTCGTAAAATGGTGATAGGCGTAAAAGCATCTTGTCAAACCAAGAATATGCACAAGCTCAAGTGTAAAGCAACCCTTGAACATAAAGAAGACACTGTGACCTCCAGGATTCACAGTGAGCTAAAGCTGTTTATAAAGAGATTGCTCTTGAAGTTCTCGTGTCAAATCAAAGATCCAATACATAATCATATTGGTAGATTTTGTTGTACCATAGTTAATTGAAGAGTTTTAAAATTTCAGTTGTAGTGGCTTGTTTATTCTGGAAATTATGGGAGAAACACTGAAACTGTATGCTAATTGGCTGCATTAATACATATTAAATAAACAATGATATTAGATAATTTTTCCCCCCAAAAAAATCCTTATTGCAACATATGTAGCGAGCCACACGACATACCGTTGACAAAGGCTGTTCCAAGGCTGTACTTTTGGTTATTAGCATTGTTACAAATGGGATTTTGAATGAGGCTTTCTTCCTTTCACACTTTTAACAGTTTCACTCCAGATTTACAATGAAGAAAAAAGCAATTGAATGCCCAGAAAGATAAATTCTTAATTATCTCATGTGAAAATGAAACATGGACTACCATGTTGACACAGTTATGAACACCCCCAAAATCACTCCAATGACTGATTTACAGTGAACGGTCACATGTTTTACACTTCCAGGTTGAACAGAAACCACACATAAGCATGCACCTTTATTTCCTGTTTCTTATCACTGAGCTGCTCGGTGGTTTCCCTGCCCCTTCCTCTTAGGTCAGCATATGATTGCATTTTGTATGGGTGTGTTTATGTGTGTGTATGTGTGTTGATGTGGAGGCAGACAGTAGTGGTGGCCAGGGTTAAGGCTCTTATATGGAGGATAATCCAGGATAGCCAGGGGATCTTAACTCACCCCTCTAACACACAGGGTGTCACTGGGTGGGGGGTGGGGCTGGCAGAGGTGTGAAAGGGAGTCAAAAATCTCTCTCTCTCTAATGAGACAATGTGAAATGAGTTAATGATCTAAGGAAGGAGTGGTCATAGGAAGGAAATGGGGAAGGAAGCAGGGAAGCAGCAAATGAAAGGCTACAGGAAATGAAAGAGAAGAAAAAGCGGAAGGAAGTTTGTTAAAAAGAAAGAAACAATGGAAAGTGTTATGGAAGAATAAAAATGGGAGAGGACAAAAATGGTTCCATCCAAATAGGGAATGAATAAAGAAGGAAGACAAGAAAGAAAAAAGGAGGAAGGTTGGAAGGATCTTTCATTCATGCAAACAGCAAAGAGAAGCAAAGACGGAGGGTGGAAGGATTAGAGAGAAGAAAAAGAGAAAGGAGTAAATAGAAGAACACATGTGAATATAAAGAAGGAAAGAAGGAAGAAAACAAAGAAGGAGGGGAAACAGTTTTACCGAAGTAAACAGGAAGTGAAAAGGAAAAAACTGAAGGAGGAAAGAGCAAAGATAGATGGAAACTCCCTATCTGAATCTCTGCTCTTGTCTCTGTAGATGAAAAAATTGGTTTTGTGTGTGTGTATGCATGTATGTGTGTGATTTGACAGATCTGGCGGGGGCGTTATCAGGCGAGGTAAATCGGCCTAAACCTGGTGCTAATATCTTGGTGGGGGTGTGGGAGAGATTAATAAGGACCTGCTCCAAAAGGCTTTAGCTGGCCCGCTAAGATTCTTAACCCGCCTAACCTCCCCTGGCGCCGCCAGGAATCCAAAATGTCCCTGAATGTCGACACAAAAACACCCACAAGTTTCAATTTCCACTGCATAATCAACCAGACTTTCTGGGTTTGGTCTTTTGACTTTTGAGTTTGGGTAGTGGCACTTGTTACACTGTGGGCAAAGCTGTGAATGTAAGTTCAGTAAAAAGTTCTTGTGTGGAAACACTATTCATACATTTGTCTCCAAAAGAAATATAGCCTTACTACTAATAAACTTC
Organism: Maccullochella peelii; assembly: GCA_002120245.1. Taxonomy (NCBI): domain Eukaryota; kingdom Metazoa; phylum Chordata; class Actinopteri; order Centrarchiformes; family Percichthyidae; genus Maccullochella; species Maccullochella peelii. Next base: position 161,560 of record LKNJ01000491.1, on the reverse strand, counting down.
AAATGGCAGAAGATCCCTCTTCCTGCCAGTTTCTTAACAAGTGTCCAGAGTTCCAAAGCTGGCTTTAGGTTGGTATTTCCACTTATTTTAAGAGTAGGGCACCCTTAGTCACATCTCAGGAAGAGAGAGAAAACAAGTGACAAGTGATTTCTTGGGGTCGAGAGATTAATTATTGTTGTCTATAAGTAAAAAAGGCAAAAGTAGCATGACATTTATACCATTGCAAAACCTCTGACTTTGACACCAAAGACCCCAGTTTGCATCCCGTCTCCTACCAACATTCAGCGTTGGTTTCTTTTAACCATGACCACGATCTTTCCCTGACCTTAGCTTGAGCTTTAGTTTCTGAAATGTAATTAGACCTTATTTGCAACAGCACTACTACAGTTCTCACCGAGAAAGCTTGCTACAACATTCTGACTTTAGCTAAAACCTCAAAACTCAAGCTGCAGTTTATATTGATGCTGCCAACCACATGTACAGTAACGTCGTATAGCTTTTTAAGGAAAAGAAAATCTATTTATCATAAAGTGTTACCACACCACTGATTGGACACTGTTACATGTTTATCGCCTATGGTGACTCGTGGTCTATGATTGGTGTACAGTGCTGCATTGCTCTAATAGTGCCATTATGGTTTAATCTGCATGGCCTGCATTAAGCATGGGCCATTTTAACTTTAGCATGTGCACCAACCAGAGCTATAGGAGACACGGACACCATTTTGATACCAGTCTTACTGGGCAAAGTGACCCACAGGCAAAATCCAAAAGAAGAAATGAAGTGAAATCAAGTTTGATACTGATAGAAATGTATAACAGAAGAATTTACCTTGTTCTATATTATGTTCATTACTGTTATTGACACAGGTGTGCTGCAGTTGTAGTAATGAGGCTGCAGAAGCTGAATACACATATTTTACACAATCAAATCATTTTTTGATTTAATTGATTGTTTAGCCATTTTAAAGTTTTACTTTCAAGTTAAAATTCTGGAGAAAAATTATTATGTGTTTGAACCAAAATCAGAACGTCATTTGGGGAAATGGAAAAAAATTAAATTATGAAGAATGGGATATTCTTCACTTTAGCAACTGCACTTTTATGCTGATGAAACAGCTGTATTTTCTTTTTTTCCCTTTTTTACAAATAACCTCGGTTTAACCAATGTTACTAATATCTGCTTTCAGTGCAGAAATTCGTGTTATTAATAGAAGTATTAGCGGGTGACGCATTTCAAAACAATTTAACAAGGCTGTGATTTGAAAAATTACCGGAGATGTCGGAACCTTAGAGGCATGCTAGCTGCTGATCAGATAAATAAAATGGTTATCATTTCACAAATGTAGTTTTTATTATATTCTTACATCTCTCTCATTTGCACACTGCTAACAGATGGTTGTTTTGTCGGAAAGTTTTATTTGCACAATGTCTTTTAAATCCTATTTTGTCTCACCATGTGCTGATTTCACTGCAAGATTCATTAAAGTTTCATCTTATCCCATCTTATGTTAAGTACCTGTCATGGGATAAGTGTAATTTGGTGTAATTTGGTTGTGCCCTGTGTGTCGTGGTGGTGGGACAGGCCCTGACCTAATCTGCGCTGGGGGGGATTGAGACACAAATCTGGATCACTATTGATTCACAACAACAACTGGCTGCCCTCGCCCGCTGGTAAGGAGTGTTAATCTTTGTATTTCAGCTCCTTGCTGCTGTTTTTTGCTTTATGCCTAACAGGGGCCAACATTTTGGCATCAGCCATTATTTTAACATCTGACCATCTTAGTAAGTAATTTTACACGCGTCAACTAAACCGAATCATATAAGCCATACCAGACATACAGTACGTTCTGATATCCAATTGTATCATACAATAATACATTACATTTATCAGCAGACTGGCTCCCTTTTTGCTCCATGCTACTTCTCCTGCCTCTTTTCTTTATCTCTCTGGACCACAGCCGTTGTTTCTTCTCCTTCCGCCCCCTCTATTTTGATGCTGATTCATTACATTAGTTTATTCTGGCTCAAGGATGCCATGCTCTCTCTCTATGTTGGTGACACAGTACTGGTTGATGTGGCTTATGTTTTTTGTTTGCCCCCTAATGAGAGATCAAACCGTTGATGTCCTGACCCTGAGAGGAGGCGCTGGGAGAGGAGCTTTAAATCACTGCTGTCACTCCCTCCTCTCTGACACACAAATACATGCAGACCCAAGCATAGTTATATGTTAGAAACTACATATCAGTATGAGTGTCTCTGGTCAGGGTGTGTGTACAAAGGTCAACAGCTGTGACAGTGGTTCTTCCACTGTAAATCACGACAGGAATAAGTGAAATAAGTGGTCTTCTTGTTGGTAAAGGTAAGGGTGGTAAAAGAAAAAGCTTTTTATACTGAACATGTGTTGAAGGTGATGCCAAGTATGTTATCAATTGTTAGATTTATTGGCTGATACTAATAAATATAAAAAGATACATTAATTAAAAAATAGGAATGGAAATGCCTCAGACAGAATTTAGGACACACTCCTTTAAAACCTCAAATAATAACAATAACAATAGTGAAGTGTGTAATGTAGAAAAAATCTATTTAGGTTAAGTTCTCACCATAGACCACTGAAGCTGAAGTTAGTGCTGGTCAGCTTCTCTGTCTAATACAGTCATTTTCAGAAGCCAATATCTCAGCTGTTTGACACTGGCCACTATTTACTACTACTACTTATTATTTTAAACTTAGTGGACCACTGTAATGATTAGCTTCAAAGATGGAGACTTTTTAATTGGAAAATGATGTTTTGTGCCACTTGCATGTTTTGGCTGTTTATTGGCCAAAGATTGGCGACGAGACCATTTGAAACTGCAACTACTTGCAATGCGCCGGTCTGCAACGTTCTGAAACCTGCCAGTTTACACCAATGCTACGCTTTTCAGGCTTTTTCTGTAGCTGGATATAATTTGTAGCGTCTTAAAATATGGATGAGGATAGTGATAGTGAGTTACTTGCTACAGTTGCATTTCTAGTTTTGATGAAACGGCGAAAACATAAAAAAACCAGAAGGTCCAGATGACCAGCTGACTTATGTACCTTACGTTCTAAAACCAGCCACTGGCGACTTGACAAGCTGAGTCTCAGTGACGCCATCAGCCGGCTTGAGTTGAGCTGAGATGGGTCAGTTCACACCACTGCAACTTTTCCTGCGACGTTCTAAAACGGTTTTGTCTCATTGTAAATCTTTGCTCTGAACTTTTAAGACTATTTTCTCAAAAATAGCAACTTTTTTCTAAATTATTGAACACTGGCACTAAAGCTCAACAGCTTGGTATTGGCCACCAGCACAAGCACGAAACAGTAGGTGCTGATTAAGACACAACCAAATTAGATATAAGAGAATGGCAAATAAACAAAATTCACAAGATACTGGTCTTAATTTCCCTTCCTTCGCCATGACAGCTGATGAACATTTTCATTCAGCAGTGTCTGGATGTGTTCTGTGGCGGTGTGGCAAAGAGACATCAAGCCTTCACATACTCCAATATCCTCCCTACAGGATAGGGATCGATGAGAACGCCAGCACTTAGAGAGCAGACGCAGACAGTGTATTGTGAAGGGACTGTCAAGCCACTGACAACACCGTGGGTAAACACACATAGGACTATTCACGGTTGCACGCGTGCATCATCACACACATTAATGTATCCACTCGCACGCACCTTTGACACACAGACGCATCAACTGGGTGCGGGCCCTTGGCTCGGGGAAGTGTAATATTTCAGTAATGTGATGGAGTTTGATCCAGGGTGTCCAGTGTCCCATAGAGCTGCTGTTTTATTAGCACAAAGAGCACTCAGGGGCTCTCTAGTTCATACACACACACTCACTTACATAGACACACATACACCCTTGTCTGTACAGTCCAATAACCACCGTAGGCTCTATAGACTACACATGCAAAGACAGAGTGTGTTTGACTGTAAAATACAACCAACAGCTTTGAATTGGAGATCACCATCAAGCATCATCACAACTTGCTATCTATCAAAGCGACATCCTGTTAGGATCCAGTCTGATTTAATACTGATACCTCATCAAACTCTCTCCCACAGTTTAACCAAAATAGGGCTGCATCGAACAATTATTTTTGCTCTCAATTAATCGATGAATCATTTGGTCAATAAAAAATTAGAAAACAGTGAAAAATGCCCATCACAATATGTGATGACCTCAGCAAATGTCTTGGTTTGTCCGACCAATAATCCAAAACCCCAAAACATTCAATGTATTATCATGTAAGACCAAGAAAAGTGGCAAATTTTCACATTTGAGAACCTGGAACAATCACATTTTTGGAATTTTTGCTTGAAAAATAACTTAAACGATTAGTCTATTATCAAAATAGTTGCCGATTAGTTTTCTGTCAGTCGACTAATTGTTGCAGCTCTAAACCAAAACGCTTCTTCAGAATGGCAAGGACACTGACACTGGCAGGCACTGAAGTCAAAAATGGATGGAAGGATATACACTATACAGGTGCAGTGTAACTAGCAAAGTTTTTCCACAAGTAAAGCCAATTGTAGGGATAAGTGGCAGATGAAGTCAGAGACTTTTTACTTAATACCACAATAACAAAACGCTCCATTACAAGAAAGTCCTGAACTAAATCTTTTAAGTAAAAGTACAAAAGTATTAGACATGAAAGTTCATTCGTGACGTGAGGAATAGTAGTCTGACAAAATAATCTTAGCTCAAGGTTCACTAACTAGCATCATCCATAGCTTTCAACCGATTGATGAAGGCGATGAGATGTGGTTGAAAGCCCTGAAAAAAGCTACTAAATAGAACTTGAGTTGAAATTGTTTTGTCATACTACAGAAGTTACTAAGGGATTAGTTTGCAAGAAATATTTTAGTGTTTTAGCTGGTGAAGTTGGAGTCAACTTTAACTAGTAGTAGACATTTAGGCGATTTTAATCAAAAACGTGTCATATTTTATAAGATGATTAAGAAGATATATAGAATGAACACTACCTTCAATTGAAAGTATAATAATGTGACTGTACATATAATTTACTAAATCAAAAAGAGTAGAATTAGTGTGAAGTTACCCTATAAATAAAACTCTGAAGTAGTAGTATCAGAATAAATTATTATGAATAATTCTATATTTTGGATTATTATTACTGATGCAGTAACAGGTAAACAGAATTTTACTGGTGTAGCTGGTCGAGGAGGACATGACTTTCTTAGGTAGATTAATCTATAACAATGCATCATATTTTATAACCTAACCATATGTTTTGTATGTAAAATCTTAACCTGCAAAGTAACTAGTTACTGTAGCTGTAAAAAACATATTGTACAATAAGTACAATATTTCCCTCTGAAATGTGGTGCAGTAGAAGTATAGCATAGCATAAAATAAGTTAGTTAGTTTACAAAATATACTTGGTTACTTTTCACCACTGAAAACTTTTTTTAAATTTTTATCAGAACTGAAAAGGTTTCAGTTAATGAGTTAATGACCCTCACCCTGACCTAATTTAGCTATTTGCCACCACATTTCATGAATGACTTGAACCACCTGAACTTGTTCTTGTGTTCATGTTGTTTGCTTTAGAAACAATAAAAAAGACTCAACCTTGGGGTCAGACCAATGTATCAGTTTGCTGGGATATAGGTCCAATATTGATTTTTCAAAAAACTTTAATGTCAGCCAGTTGATGTTCCCCACTGCTGATATGAAAAAGGTGAGGATATAATTTGGCTCCTCAGTTTCTAAAACAATAAAACCTGGGTGAACCTGCCTAAATAAGCTGTGACAGCAGCTCAGTAGTCTGGGTATTAATGTAGTTTTACTGCCCTGTGATGGTCAACATGGCTGTTTCAGAGGCTTTTCCACCCTGACAAGAATTAACTCCTGGGAGAAACATACTATACTCATTATTCCAAATATTTTTGGGCTAATTGCTTCTGATTGTCAAACTGCATTGATTATTTGAAGTCTGGCCATATGGGCTAAAAGCATTGATACTTGATCTACTTCTGCCTCTTGGGGGGGAGGGGGTGGCTAGTTAAGTCACTACCATTCCCCTGGCTACATCCAGAAAAAAGTCAATGTGAAATTTGAACAACTTCATTTGAGTATATGTTTTTTTTTCTTCTTTCCAATATTGATATGAGCTTACTATGCTCTTTTATAGCAAACACTATCAGGGGAGCATCGCTAGCTGTGGTATCGACAGAGAAAGGAGGCTCCGGATAATGCATAGACTGTGACTGCAGAGTGGATCATATTAACACATCTTATTGATGTGGCTTTTAACAGATATCATATTCATACACAGCATGGTGTGTGGAAATGGTCCATATGAACTGGTGATGTAGCTCAGAGTTTCATCTTGTGATCACTTAATAGACTAATGTCATTATGAAATCATCGTATTATGTGAATCATCCTCATAAGACTTGCATTTGCTTTTCACTGACACCCATACAGAAAGGGCCATCCAACTGGCAGTCAGCTTGTCCTGGGAAGCAAAACAAATCGGAGGGATTCACCTCTAACAGCTCACTTTTTCTACACTTTCATAAACTAAACAAGAGCAATGTCTATACCCTCAAGCTAAATACCGGACTTTTATGGAAAATGGCACTCAGTTTGGATGTGGTCTGTGTAAATTGTGTGTAAAAGTGCCACAGCTTTTCATCTTGTGATCATGTATGGCATGACATGACTCATATAATGCATTCTGTCATTATATGAGTCATCATAAGACTTGCATTTGCTTTACGGACACACATTAGAAACAGCCATAGTGTGCTCATTCGAGACAGAGGCTATATTCTTGTCACAAAGAAAAAGCCTCCAAAACAACATTTGGATTATACTTAAAGTCTCCCGAGAGCACAGCTGATGAAATTAGTTTAGGTGGGTCATCAGCTTCTTGTGGTAATCTGCTAGATCTTTGATTTTGTGTTTCTCATCTCCATCTTTGGTGCTGCTGTGGTGTTTCTGTTTGTCTTCATCTGTGTTTCTGTTTCTGCTGAGAGCTCATTGCTGTGGTGACAACCTGTCAGTCAAACAGTGTGTCTGGTAACATGATATCTTTCTGTTTGGATATTCTGTGGAAAAAATTTGAGGGGAAAAAAAATCTGTTGATCAAAGGTGGCTACATCTGCTTATGCTAACTACCCGCCTCTGCTTATTTCAAACAAATCATTGTAAAATAAATGGCTTCCTGTGAAAGCTATCTTGGCAAAGAGATATCATACACAGCAAAGGTTTACATAAGATTGGGAACAAAGTACAAAGTGAGAAAATAATTATCATATTAATGAATTCCTTCACAAAGCCTAATTATGGTAAATTAATGATTTGGCTTCTTGTGGACAAACCGTACTAATTCGTACGTAGCCCCCCAAAGGCCCAGAAGATTTTTATGCTCAACTTCTTTACAGTTTATTGTGCCCAATATCATTATTATCTTGTGCACACAAGAATCAAACCTTGTATGAAATCCAAAAGGTTTCAGATTTGGTTGATTCGGCAACCTGTGGTTACAGCCATGACCTAAATAACCAGCTAAGGGCCCTGGGGGAATAATGACCTGACCCCTTTCCTCCCACTGTCTGTGCATTAGTGTACAGTAGTAGTATCCTTTAAGTATGATGTACGTCATTTTAATTTATATGTATACCCATATCTTGGTAATATATCCCACTTCAAATGTATTTTTGTATGCATTTCATTACATAGACGAAGTTATGCGGGTGTTATTTGTTGGGTCTCTGTAAACATAAGGAGTCGGTCTAGACCTGCTCCTTATGAAAAAGTGCCTTGAGATAACTTTGTTATGATATGGCGCTATATAAATAAAACTGAATTGAATTGAATTATTTTGTTCCTACCCGTATTCCGTGAAGACTCGGACCTACTCTGCCTCTGTTTGGCTCTGACCCTGACACTTTTTTCTAACCGTTATGCCTAAACCTAACCAACCAAACCAACAATAGTAACGAACACTCAGTACCGGTGAGTACTGGCCCATTTCAGGCACTGTTCCCAAATTTTCTATTAATTAAGAAGCCCAGGCTTTTGGGGCCACTGGGAGGGAGGGGGTAGGAGTGGTCATGCACCATGCTCCCATGCTTTTGGAGAGGGAAAGGCACACTTTGTTACAATGAAAACTACTGTACTAACTGCGAGAGAGGCAATTCTAGAATGAAACTAATGGCTGAAAAAACTTAATGCCATAATTAGTATCAAAGATGGAATTTTATATGATGTCAATTTTAAGGATTATAAATTTAAGCACATACCAATATTAGCCTGTATGTATCACACAGGCCTGGGCATTTATAGTGCTTTGCTTTTGGCTGTGTGAGTGTTACTGGATGGTACTGAGGGATAACCTCAGTACCATCCAGCAATAATCTGCTGGAAGTTGAGAAACCCCAGCGATGACATGAGCCATGAACTGGCAGTGGTACACCCTGACAGCAGACACAGCGCCCTCCATAACCCTCACCAAAACACCCCTGCCCCATGCTCCTGATGGATTAGCCCATGTCTATAGGGTCACACAGGGATGGGCTCAAAGGCAAGGAGGGGGGTGTGAGGACAGAGGAGTGTCTGCCCCATCTCACCTCTGCTGGCCTTTGGGGTGGACTGTGATAGGATTGGGCCTATCTGAGCCAGGGGGAAGATAATGAATGAGGGTGTGTGTGTGTGTGTGTGTGTGTGTGTGTGTGTGTGTGAGAGAGAGACAGTGCCAGGGGAACATGTGTTATGAATCTATCAGGCAGGGCGCCCGGGCCGTCATTGGGTGGACGGGGGTCCGGTTCCAAGTTCTCCGGACTGCTAGGATGACCGGCATGTGTGGCAGCTACCTGACCCCCCCAACACACCTCCCTCCACGCTGACACACACACACACACACACACACACACACACACACACACACACACACACACACACACACAAGCTTCGACAAGCTTCCCCAGCGCTCAACACTTTAGACTGATTGGGCTAGCAACTGCAACAGCTGGCTGGGGATTAAGGCATGGCCAGATTCAGCGTGTGTGTATTTCTGTGTTTGTTAGTGTGTGTGTGTGTGTGTGTGTGTGTGTGTTGTTGCAAAGGGACTGGCCGGTCCCTCTGGCACCTGTCGCCTAAACCCAATCCCTGCCCTCCTAAGCTGGGTGGATGAGCAGAGCCCGGTCCTCCTCTGGGACCCTGTACTCCTGCCCCGAGCATGGCTGGGCTGAGCTGATGAGTAGCAAGGGCATGCTGGGGGGCAAATGGAGGGCAACTAGGGGTGGGAATGAGAGCAAGGGGTGGGGTCCAAAAAGATGTGGGGATATACCTCCTCTCCAAAACACAACACACTGAAAACAAGCTGAAACAAGCTAACAAGAGACAAATTAAAATGAAAACAAACATGTCAATGATTGACACCCCCTCCCCGCCATTGCCAGCACCCTCTGAGGAGACCAGGGTGAGGGCAAAACAGCTTGTGTGGATCAGTGTGCTATTAATGGGACATATAACACATGAGGGTGAAAAGGGTCTGACAATTTTACGCCCTCATCTGCAAACCAGTGTGAACACATATATTGAAATACGGGCAAGGAAACACACACACACACACACACACACACACACACACACACACACATCAGAGGCTCATTCTGGTGAGAGAGGGCAGTACTCAGCTCTCAGCACCCTGCCTTCCATTGGTTTGATGACTCTATTTCCTGCACAAACACACACTCACACACTCCACACATGTTTATCTGCCTTCTACAGACTGAGCTAATGCATGCTTACACCGGAACACTGTACACTGTGACCATCCCATCCCAGGCAATACTCAACAGACGTGGGAAAATTTAGTTTCCCAGTAAAAAATATTAGTATATTTTTATACTAATTAGAATATTAGTAATAATATTCCATGATTTAAAATGTTCTGTGCTCAGAATTTTATCGAAGTAAAAGTTTTTTTTAACAGTATTTGATTATTGCTAATTTAGGATGTTAAAAAAATAGCACCTGGGTGGATAGGCTCGTTTTCCTGATTAGTAATATTAATTTTAAAGGGTAATTTGCATTGAATCACAGAGGGAAAGAAAAATAACAAAAACAGAAACAAAACAATGCGGCACTGCTTTCTATGGGTCAAAACTTTAAACCTTAAGCTATGATGCCACTACAATCATTTTGCCTTAAACTGCTGATGAAAAACACCTGCTGTGACATCGCTGATTCGGGTGTGGCCATAAGGAAGACAGGACCTTTCTATCCTACATGTGTTGGTATTAATTTGCCCTATAACTACATCTCTTTTATGTAAGCTTAACCAACAGTTGTATGGCAACCACAAGTGCATAGATCATAGAGCTCGTTTGAACTGTCTGTGCTGGAAGTGGTGTTCCTACGTTTGCCTTACATTGGAGCAGGAGAAAACTGCTTATTATGTGATCATGGCTTTAAGATTTAAGACATTTATTAGCATTATAGCTGGTCTAACTACTCCACATACTGTCGGTGGTGTGTGGAGTAGTATACAAAGCCGGCCATGACATGTTTATGTGCCCATGGCTGATGCAAGTTGTCATGACAGAGATGTGCAGAGCAACTCTGTATCACATGTGACTTCATTTAGTGAATGAAAACAGCCATAAAGTTTCAGTTCTGTCAGTTTTTATGACACAGTTACGACTGTGTAATGTCAGTATAATGTACACCTCTTCTAATTAAGTTGTGGCCCTGTTTGGTACTTTAAAGTTTAAAAATGTATTTAATGAGCTAACTGCATGTTTGGCACACAAAATCAGCTGTGACATAACAAGTACCTGCAGGTAAACGAGAGAGAGAAAAACACTATCAGGTATTTATGTGCATTGCACTGTGGGGCAGTTGTGTCCATCAACAGCATGCTCATAAATCCTCAAATGGATTTAGTCTGCATATTGACATTTTTGAGTGTACTTATTTTTGTCACACACTACATGCTCAAAACCTAGAATACTGGGCTACTGTGTGTACAGAACAGTAAATGTAAAAGCTTTCATGAGCTGTCTATATGTTGACTCACTAGTGCATGACAGAGTTGCACACGTTAACTTGTATGAACATTTTTAGGATTATCACGGATTACAAAACAGCATTACACGAAATCTATTTTTAGTGAGGTGCAGTTTGTGCTTTTGTGTTCTACATGTGCACCACTATGAGATTTAGTCAGGTTTGGCCTTCTTGTGAAGTGTGCTGCTGTTTTGCTATTGGCTGGTTTAATCCACTGTGTATGAATATGTGTGTGTGTTTGTGTGTGTGAAGTCGGGTCTGGGCAGCTCAGAGTGATGGAAAGCAGATCCAGGCTCTGCTTCTTCTCACCCAGCGCTCACAACATCCTCAAACCAGAAAAACACACACACACAAGCAGGAAAACACAATGCAACACACATACATGGACCCACACTACTGTGTTTAGTCACACATAGGAACAGGACCTACTTTCACACACACAACCTCCAACCCTGTCAGGCTCTTTGACCAGGGTTAGATTGCGTTACACCTCAGAGGGGGAAAACTCTTTTAACACAACGTTTGGCGTGGGTTCCAGAGGAATAGTCATTAAATGAAGAAGGATAACTCAGGGAAGACAAAACATTCCCACGTCTGACACACAAACACTCACACGTAGGAATTTCATAAAATCGGCAGGAGTGCTAGGTGAAGCTGTAAAAGAAAAACAGGGGCTTTTTCAAAGGAGGGTTGCTCTGAACACACTGGTACAATAATATCAGAGCATGGCTATAAATGTCACAAGTTCAATTTTCACTCTGAGAAAAGAACATGGGGGCAGGCGGTAATATTAGCTGTAGTGAACAGGGGAGGGGAATCTCTGTAAAATGTTAAAGCGAGGTCATGAATCAACACTTTAGCTTTGGTCAAAATGTTTCTGTGACAGCGTCTTAAAGCCAGACTCCACGGGTGAAATGGGGATTTTAGAAGAGAGCCTTGTCACTTTTAGGGTGACAGAATTTTTGATCTGCAACCAAGAAATTATGAAATGACTACCACATTCAACCTGGGACCTCATAATAAAAGAGCTGCTTATTTAGAATTGTTTGATTTTTTTTGTTGTTGTCATTTTTGGGAAATGTATATGGAAATTAGATGTAAATAAAAAGAAATAACCTGACATTTTCACCATGTAGTGAGAATTACCTTAAGGTCCACTTAAAATTTAAACTAGAAAAGGCAAAGTTTTTTGAAAAAGTGTGCTCTTTTATGTCCAAAATTACAGGTGCAAACACTGTTAACAGGTAAAAATGTTTTACATTTAAATTGTTTGCATGTGAAATATTGTATTGGATCTCCCATTTAAGTTGAAGCACTAAAAGGGTCTGAATTGTCTAGCAAAGTCTAAGAGCTGAAAGAAAATGAAATTTGACTTATAGGTTACAGGTTCAAAGCTCTGTTGGCAGTTGAATTGTCAGATTGTATGTGAGCGCTGAAAGTAGTTGAACTGTCAGCTGAAAAGTAAGAGATGGAAACTGCTTAAATGTCAGTATAAGCCATGAAAGTAGTTAGACTGTCATTTAAAGAGTAAGGGATGGAGCTGGTGAAATATCAGTTGAATGATCTTGTAAATAATTATATAAACATAAAACATTTGATAGATAAATAATCGCAAACCCCCCCCAAAATAATTTTACAAAAAACAATTGCATTTTTACAAATGTCTCTGTTAATCTCTCTGTTAACCCATTAGTTATCATTAGAGTGAAAGAAGTAAAGGTGCTCTGACAGCATGAACAGAGGAGAAACGATTTTTAACATACTGTATATGTACATTCACATTTCATATAAAACATTAGCTATCTATTAATGTAAACCAACAAAAAAAATGTGTTAAATTCTTGTAAAAGCGCAAAAAAAATATTTCTTGATAGGATGAAACGATTTGTTCCCCCTCCAACTTGTGGCACCTCACATAGAAATCAGCAGACTTAATGGTTTTATGCAGCTTCAGAGAATGTGATGAATTTGCCTTATCTGGAGTTCAAAGTCCAATATTTTCCAGCGTTTGAGGAAGAGTGTGAGAGAAAAGCAGCCGGGCTTTCTGGCAAAGTGTTGCTGTGATGCCTCCACTTGATATGAACACACACACTAGTCTGATTCATTCTGCCGGCCCTGAGAGTTCACCACTTGAAGGAAATGATTTACTTGTCCAAATCCTCCCTCTTGTTTGATCCCATGGGGAGCTGGAGCAGAAGTGGGGACGATGCTAGGTTACCAAAGTGTGTTTTTGCCATCCTTCCCCTCCCTTTTCTTCCTTTTTTGCTGCTCTGCTTAGGTCGGCCATTTTGTAATTTACGGCTGTCATAAGGCCTGCCGTCGGCTACGAACAGTATGGGATTATATGAAATGCTGTCCGACAGCATATTTCATAAGGAAGATCAAACACATAGCTAAGTGATTTCTTTTTCTAAGGGCAATAACTTCTAGTGGAGCTCCTTTTCACGGCCTTGGAGGGGGTGACTTTTCAAGACCTTGAACTGGTGTATTCATTTCACTTTTACATAATTTAGAAGAAAAAAAAAAAGACCAGTAGCTTCACAAACTAGCCCAAAGTCTTTTCATGCAAAGTGCACAAAGCATACCAGATTTGATACTTGTCAGGTAGAAAAATTTAGTAGGTATTCTCACCTCATCTGCCAAAAAGGCAACCCAGAGTTTATCTTTAATCCATAACAGTGGTGGTGAAGTAAAAATGGTAGTGGTTGTTATGCTAACATGTTCACAATGACAATGTTAACATGCTGATGTTTAGCAAGTAATGTTTACTATGGTCAGTATCTGAGTGTAGAATGTTAGCATGCTAACATTTGCTAATTATCACTGTCTGATGGGAATGTATATATATATGTTCACTCAGAACCAAAAAGAGGAAAACTCAAGCAATCGTCCAACTCATTTAGATTCATCCTCTAGGAACCCGACATGTGCACTCATGCAAAACAAATACAGATGGATATGCAGGCCAACACACACAGACCTTAAGTAGCCATTTGTGCACACACACACACACACACACACACACACACAGCAAAACGAGGGTGATGAGAAACTCCAGTAGCAGTTCGGCTGCGCTGGTGTCAGCACTGAGCAAACAGAGGCCAGTTGTTGACGCGCCAGATATATGAGTGTTATTCTTCCTCTGTGCGTGCGTGTGTGTGTGTGTGTATTCCTGCTGGGACCCCTTGGCTAAACCAAGCCTCCTACACCTTCACTTCCTCAGAACTCCATTGCTCTCTCTCTCTGTGGAAGGATTGATGAGCAGCCTGATTTCCCTCCATCCTCCCTGACTTTCTCACAGAGCAGAGGGAGAAGAGGAAGAACGAAGAAAGCTGAGGCTGTTGGCCATCATTCATTCCTCTTCACCTTGGGAGTGTGAAAAAACCCCAAAACACTGGCAGTGACAAATAGAGCAATAAAGCTATATGGGGCGGCAGAACACGCAACCCTGCTCATGTTGTGGGAAGTTATGCTGAAATGACATCACCCGTGCAGGGATTTACATATCCAGTGATTTAATACTATGATTGTTTAATACACACAAACACTATGTGCAGCAGGGCCATAGCTACCATCGAGGACACTGAGGTCAAGCACTGTATTTTTTCAGGGAATTTGCCCCTTTAGGGAATATTTGGACCTTCATGTAGGGATGTCAATTTTACACAAAATGTAACAGTTAACTTAATAAATAAAGTACAAAAACAACAAAAATGTATAAACTTTCTATTTTATCTATAGTCAAACTTTTAGGGGGGTTGGGTTTGCGTTGGGGGGACTTGGATTCACAACCTCTATTTTTTAATTCCTGGCTATGGCTCTGTTTTGAATCGTTTTGGGGTTTTTTCATCAATTATTGTCTGACTGGGTTTAGATTATTTTTAAGCTGCCAATAAGCAATATTTGGTATCAGTATTCATTTAATTATCATTATATTAGAATTGTTCTATTGAAAATGCATACATTTCCTTAAAACAAGTGCATAAAATGCCTCTAAAACAGATTTTATAACATCATTGGACACTAAAACTAATATGAAACAGTATAAAACAGCAAGTGGTCTGGGGCAAGTTTAGCTTAGCTTTGGAACTGTTGGAAAGCTAGGCTAGGTCTTCCCACCACTTTTCACTGTTTGTGCTACACTGTCTTATTTATACAATGTGTCTTGTGCATTTCATGAAGATGGAAACAAAATGCTCAAAATTAGACATTGAAGGTTTTTGGTGCAGTTATGAAATTGGAGGTGTATCTTGAGGAGCATTAGTAGGGTGGAATTACTACACACAGCATCTCCCTTTAACATAGTGGTGCTGCAAGGTCTGCACACTCCTTACCATACCATGAACAAAATCCTGTAGCTAGCTACCTGGCAACACCTGCTGCAGCTGGAAATGCTGTGCAGGTTGCAAAACCGCTTCTGAAAAGTCTGTGTTTTCTTTTACAATAAAACCGCATTGGAGGTGTTTTTTTTTCAGTTATCCTTGATGTGATGAATTTCCTTCTGAAACAGGATGTTGGGGCAGGTCATAACACAGTAAGGGGTCATTCTAAAATATGAGCCAATGAGTTGTGGAGAGAAAGTTTTATTTGACATTAGTGGTGGGGGGAGAGGACTGATCACAAATGCGTGATAGTTTTATTGGCTGAAGCTTTATACACGCATACAAGGGGTCACCACTAAAGATACAATTAAATGGCGACCTCTTGACCTCTCCATTACATGGAGATTTCATCGAGACCTAACTGTCAACGGTTTTCATTTGGAACGGTTGTAAAATAAGTAGCAAATAGTGAAAACTGTCACCAAGAATGCTGGTGGATTATCCTAAGCAACAAAGACTGGAAAATACACTGTCGTTGAGCTTACAAAATGTCATTTTTGAGTGGTTTGAGCACCATAAAGAAAAAATTCAGTGTATTTACATTATGTCGAAGTGACAGCAGAATTCTCAAATCCTCTGCAAATTAAACCAAAACTATCTGCATGGTGAGATTGCACTAGAAGTAAGTGGGAGAATTGGAGTTTTGTGATCTGCGTGAACTGGCCCTTTAAGGTGACTCAACTCTTTAAGCCTAGACATTGAAAGTATGCACTGTGATATATTGGTACAAGAGTACAAAGCTGGCATACTGAACACAGAGACTAACAAAAACACACTGACCTGTTAGGATCCATTAGATGACACCACATGGAAAAGACAAAGAGAGAACAGGCTGGTTAGAAGACAGTTGGCCAAACAAATCTTCACCATGTAGGACACACACACACACGAGTGTATTACACAAATCATAGGTTAATTAGTCTTCCACTCCAGGTGGTGACAGTTTCACTCTGTGGGGAGCCAGGGCAAGTGTCAAAGACCTCCTTAGCACCTAATCACCTTTGACCTCATGCTGCTTTCACGCTGTGAATAACATTAACATGGCATTGTATCAACACACATAGACACACACGTGCACCAGGGTATTGTAGAAATTTGACTTTACAAGTTGCTGTCACTTGTGTTGTCAGTGGCGTTTTGCTGTCAGCTGTCACTCTGCTTGGATTATATAGACAAACCATTGAATTTAATCATTAAACAAAGTATACACTAGATTAGCAGTTTATTAATCACATTATTAGAAACAGTACACTTGTATAACTGTATGCAATCCAATACAACAGCCCTGCAATATGTTTTATCAATATATTAATTTGTGAAACTTATAAAAAAAGAACCAGAACCAGGCTCTGGGTGGGTGGTCATCTACCTTGACTGGTTCACAAAGATAGGATTTGTAACAGGGTTATTGTTTAGTCTTGGTAACCAGTTTATTAGGCTGTATATAAAAAACAGCACTGTCTCAGCGCCACCTCTCATAATAAAAGACGCAAGGTGCTTTTAAGCTGGTCCCCACCATTTGAATCTTTCGGTGTCGGTCAGAGGCTGTTGGCTCTGACAGCAAACATGTAGCTAAATTGCAGGTATGATGACATTTTGAATTAGTTATGATTGTAAAATGTAGAAACAAAAGAAACAAACAACAAAAAAACACCGATTAAAGGTTTCGGGTTAGGTTCACGCCAGGTTGTGTGTGAGGTCATTTTAGGCAGAGCAGTACTTTTGAAAGTAAATACATAACCTGATCATCTTTTACATAAGCTAAGCATCACCAGGGAAGAAGATGCAGCAAACAGTTGGTACCCTCGTCAAGCAGAGCACATTTAGCTTTTGTTATCATTCAAAGATCATTACTACTACCAGTGTTGTTGCACCTCAATTACTTTTGAAGACAACAGACACATGCTGTAAAGTACGATGAATAGCCCCTGCCTTTATGTGACATATTTTCACAATACTGAATTCTGAAGTTGGATGTAAATTTTCTGAATAATATTATATTCAAATATGACTAATAATTGCAGTGTTGGAACTTTTATCTTTTATCTTTTATTTTATTAAGTTTGACTTGATTAGTTGATACAATTCCTATGAAGTTCTTCAGACTAGATGTGAAACTTGACCCCAGCCTAAAACTATCCCAGCTCAAACTTGGCACTAGTTAGGCCCCACTCCTGGGCTTTTATAGGTGTGTTTCAGAGGTGTCAATTATACTAGCTTGCAAAGTCATGGGCTGAAGATATTAGGAGAAAAGAGTTATAGGTCCCAATTGTGCCAGTGTGCAAAGAAGGAAACATGCCTTCCACTGGCTGAGAGTTTCCCTCCAGAGCAGCCAGACCACCTAGCACTGGGAGCCTGGTGACAAGAGCTTTGATTATTATGCCTGCACTCCCTGCCAGGGCTAAATTTAAGTGTTCCCATAAAGTCCAGAAGAAATAAGACTTGGGAATGGCCTGGCCTGAGCCTGTGTGAGAGAGGGGAGAACTCTGACTGAGTGTGTGTGTGTG
Source organism: Maccullochella peelii (assembly GCA_002120245.1). Taxonomy (NCBI): domain Eukaryota; kingdom Metazoa; phylum Chordata; class Actinopteri; order Centrarchiformes; family Percichthyidae; genus Maccullochella; species Maccullochella peelii. Next base: position 143,587 of record LKNJ01000491.1, on the reverse strand, counting down.
TTTAGGGTCTCTTCTGGTCAGAATTGTCGCACAGTCCGGGGGATAAGAATAGGATGTGCTACAACTAGCGGAGACTAAAGCCGGACTTCCCACGTCTCCCACTCGCTGGTGGCACTTATGAACACAGCCCTCGTGCTCAGATCTCTTCCTTCATCTCTCCCATTCAGCGCCTCCCTCGAGCATAAAGAAAACTGTAAGAAAGAGCAAGACACTTCGGGCAGCCCCACGTCTCCCAAGGAAATGTGGATTCCTTGTTTATCTTTGATTAAAAATAACTTTGGGAAGAGGCCGATCAATACTTTCCCTGCGGCAAGAGAAACGAGGGAAAAAGGGAGGTTGTGGAGGAGGGGAAGAAGCCAGCGGAAGGGAAGGAAAAAAGCGTGAGAAATTTGACGGCATTTAGAAATGTGTGTCTGTGTGTGTGTGTGTGACGGGTCGACAGAGTCATTCCCATGGCCTCATACAGAAGCTCTGACGCTGCTACCAACTGCTCTTAAACTGATGTTTTAACAGTGACAAAATGTCCGACATACATACATAGTAGGATAGTAAAGGTCCTGGAGGAGACGCTGGGAGCCATGTATGCTATATAAAGGCCTTCAGAGGATGGGAGCATTGCAAGGTCATTCCTGCCTGTGCTTTCCTTGGCTCCCACCTCTCCTTTCAAAGGATCTGCTTATGGTTTCTGTCAGAGATGCACGTCCATTTTTCACCCCATTAACAACTATCATTACCAGCCCAACTGGAGGCTATAATTGGGCCAGCCATGGAAAAGAGTTGTCAAAACACAATTAAATTCCAAACTATGGTGAGAGAGAACAGAGAGAAAGTGCTGGATGGCCATAACACCATATTGCCGGCTTTCCTTGCCCAAAAATAGGAAAGAAAAACATGAAAACCATTATTTTACATTGGAAGGTTTTGGAGGGGGATTACATAGACGGGTGATCTGAGCTGCCCAAACGATAGGGCTACTGAAAACATAACAAATAATCACTCTCGGTGTCAGCGATGAAGAATGGACACATTAAAAGCCCTATTCAAGGATCAAAAGCCAAGATCCTTGATTTAGGAAAACTTCAAATACAGTCATGACCGCAAAGTGGTTACAAAGACAAATTATTATAGCAGAATAAAGATATCCGTGATGAATAAACTGCTTATTCTGTGTGTCAGGAGCTAGCATGAGCTGCTTGTAAAAAGGTCCATCAAGGCTTTCATGAAGGCTCTGGGACTGGGGAAAGAGCTTCACATATTGAACCAGCACTGATTTCACTTCTGATGAGTTGTTGTTGAAGTTTGGTAATAGATCTGTAGCATTCTAGCACTCTATGTAACACTTGAAGTTTCTGTATATTCCTGTAGCAGCGTTTCATGTAGCCTTAGCATTGCAGCATATTAGCATCAGTACCACAGGAATAGTAGAAGTAGTGTACATAAGAATAGTAATATTGTTATGGAGGTAATGAATATACCAAAAAAACTAATATTATGGGGTAAACAGCCACATTTAATTGAGAACAGTGTACGGGCAACTGTGACACAAAATGCTAAAGATCTAAAAATGTGCAGTTACTGGAAATGGTTTGGGAATGGTAGTTTGACAAAAAGAACTCAAGGTCCACTTACTAGCTTTTTCCAGGCCTTTCAACAATATTTAACAGTCTTCAAATAGGGTTTGCTCAGTCATCACATAACCTACAGTAAGTTTGGAACTTACTGGTCATGTGATAACAGGTGGCAGTATATTGGGGGATATCATAAGCCCCAACTCTGTTCAAGGATGGTGTTTGGTCGCATGATGACAACTGAGTCAACTCGAATTTGCTAATGCAGATCATGATGTGTGGTTGATAGGAAGTAGAACTTGAGTTAAGACTGTTTTGTTAAAAGACATTCAGTTTTTCCACAGTTCATGTAATGTAAAAAAACTCATCAATTTTCCACCACAGTAACTAAATGACATGGCTTTCATCAACCAACGCGTTTCAAAATCAAATGGAAGTGCCATTATGTGGATATGGGCACAATCAGCACAAAAAATAGTTGTAAGTTACATTTTTAGATTTTAAAAGGCTGTTTCTTATAAGAAGTTGGTCCAGTTGACGCTCAGTTTTGTAACCAGATACAGCTAGTCTACCATCATGAAGAATATACATTTGTGAATACATTTGCTGTGACGTTTCCAGACAATCTGAATAAATAATATGGCTACAAAACTATGGCGAATGTAAAAATGACCGTGACACAAATCTAAAACATGCAACTTTATGACTTGTTTGTTGAGCAATGCAAAACTAATTATAACATGTAGCCAAACCATTTCTGCAAAACAATTTCTTCAAACAAATTCTTCCTCCAAGTGGTACCACTAATGTCATAAATTACTATTTCCTAATCTGGTGAATGGAACCTCAAAATCTGGTCCACATGCTCAGGCCACAAGCTGTAGCCAGTACGTTAATATGTAGCCTGCGTATAGTTCATATTGGCCATAAAAACCCATTAGGGCCCGAACCACAGAGTTGCTTTATTTTATGTTTGCTTACCATCAAATACAGTCACAGTTAAATAATATGTGTTATGCTCAATACATTCCGCAATATATTTTGTGATGTGTTCTGGTATACCCAAACCCTAAACCTGCCTCAGAGATTGTCTATGTTTCCCAGAGTCACTTATAGCAACTTGTTGCTGTCAATCCCAGCTGGAAGTAAGAGCATATAAATATACTGTAGCCAGTTTAACTAAGTCATGAACACTGGGAAATGTCTGTGATTGTGGCTTCAAAACACAACATGTCTAGTGGCTGCATTCAGCCTGCTCTGCGGGATACTGTCAGTGGAAGGTACATCTTCCTCTTATAACTGAGTTTCTCCCTTTATGACTATTGAAAATTGCTCTGATTTCACTTACTGATTTTGAGAACCTTAACAATTACCACTGATGTTCTCCTATGAAACTCAAATGTAGATGTGGTGCAAATACGTGAACATCATATCAAGTAGGAGTACGTTAAGAGAGTTTTAAAAGCATAGTCGACTACAGTAGGAAAATGCCTACTGTACTCTACACTGAAGACCTAGGACAGTGTCTACCAAACCATGCAGTGTTAACGGTGTGTGTGTCGGGTGACATAAAGCAGAGGAGGCTGGGTAGTGGAAGGGAGTTGCAGGCCTCTCTGCCTCTGTAATCTGGCCTGATTTATAGAGGCTAGTCCTGCTCTCCCCTTCCACCTCCACACTGACACACTGGGCCTCCTCTGCTGGAGACAGCCTGGCGTCCAAACACACACACATGCACGCACATGCATACACACACAGCCATGCACATAGACTCACGAACATACTCAGGCAGGATCGTCTCAGTTGCACAGTAGTGCACGCAACCAAACCACATGGGCCTGTTGCTTAACCAAATGAACACCAGATCCAGAAACATCCAGCATTTAAGTGTCTGCATGCTGTCGAGTAGAAGAGTAGAGTAGAAGAGAGAAGATAGATCTATATCAAGAACTATTTTAATAAGATAATATTTTATTAATCCAAAAATGGGTTGTTATATCAGCAAAACAACAACAAAGAACACAGAAAAAATAGTAAATAACTAGAAAATTCCAAAAGAAATTTTGAGGTGTGCCTGAAGTGGCCACCGTGACCTGTGCCCCGGTCCCAGAGCTGCTGTGCGTTGCGTCCCAATTTGTTTGTGTATTTGTGTGTTAATATCTGTATGTGTTAGTGTACTACTGTATGTGTGTGTTAGTATATTACTGTGTGTGTGTGTCTGCGTTTGTATGTGCAGTGTATTACTATGTGTGTGTGTGTGTGTGTGTGTGTGAGAGTGAGAAAGAGAGAGAGAGAGAGAGGCAGAGACAGAGGTAGGTTTGAATTTATTAACAGTTAAAAAGCACAGAGGTCACAACTGCCAAAAATAGCTCAACATCAATCCACCAATCAGAACAGAGGAACAAACTGATTGATGTTTAATCAGTTTATCAACATCAGCTGTGCGTGTAACTGTCTGTTGCCTTTGAGTGCTGAGACAGAGAGAGAGAAATCACTAAGTTTCACTCAGAAAAGTCACCATCATTCAAAAACCATAGGTCGTATCTGTGAAATGACTGTCGGCACCAGAAGGCATTGCTGAACATGTAGATGTAAAAATTGTGTGAATAAAGTAAAAAAAAGGCAGAGAAATCACAGTTTCAAAAGTCCTCACATTTGTGTTTTGCTCAAGACCATAGGAGCCAAAATATCATTAAAGTTAATGAGACAGTTTTTTCTGATGCTTGGAGGCAGACAGTTCAAAAACTGTATATCCTCTGGCTTAAATAGTTACATGATCAGAATCAGGACAAGTTTGTCTACATCCTGAGTGAAAATTGTGGGAATGAGAGCAAGTTAGAGACATTTTTAAAGAAGATTTTACAGCTCCCTTTCACTCTAGCGATGATGTCACTCACTCTAGCTCTGAAAATTCCACCACATACACACTCATGTAAAACTCTCAGAAGGGCTGAAAATGACATGAAACTTAAATTGCGACACTGTAAAAAGTATGAATGATATGAAAAAGCTGAATTAATGAGAGAAAGTCCCACGTGTTGTGAACGTTTTAAAGTTTGAATGGAGTTTCTATGTGAACGTATGAATGAGTGAATAGAGATTGAAGATGAGTAGGTTTGAAGGCTTTTGTCATTGACTCCCATTATAACAAAGTTTCAAAGAAAGTTGAATATTTTGAAAAGTTTTAATGGGATTTGAAAAGTGTACTCAAAATGTGTGAAAGATGTGGAACATTTTGATGTTTGAATGGAGTTTCTAGCTGAAAGTATGAATGAGCTGGAAAACCTTGAAAATGTGTCAATTTTGAACATTCTGTCCATTCATTTGAATGGGGCAAATTTCCATGGAAAACCTTGAATATCTTGGAAAGTATGAACGCTATGAATGAGAAAAGTAATAGCGCGCATGTCCTAATTGAGCTGAATATGTTGGTGTTTGAATGAAGTTTCTATGTTGAAAAATGTGGAACTAGTTGAGTGCCAAAAAATGCGGTGGAATAATAAAAATAACTAATGTTTTGTAGAAGAACATAGGTTCCAGCATTCACACCAATAAGTCTGCTGCACACTTCAGGTACACCAATAATAAAAATAGATGACATGAAGGGTATATGAATATTTTCAACTGATCATTTCTAAATTCAACGAGATTATGTATACAGTGTCAATTTATTGTTTTCTGATTTTATTTTGGGTTAATAAAAATGAAAATGTTTGTTGCAGGTCTTTGACGGGACACAAACTCTGATCAGCTGCATGAACGTATATGTGCTACATGCCTGTCCACAACCTGACTCTCTGCCTCGCTACATAAAGGGCACTTCTCACTCACACTGAACCAGTTAATTTGAAACTGAATACTGCAGCTGAACTAGACATGTTAATGCTAAATCCGTACCAGTATAAAATGAAAGAGCCACACAAAAAGCACTTTACAGATTGGTCTCACTCACCCATTTACACAACGATGGCGACGGAACTGTCATGCAAGGGAGGTTCAGTGCCTAAGGACACTTTGACATGTAGAGCCGGAGATCGAACAGCCAGCCCTAGGATTAATGGACGACCTGCTCTACCACCTGAGCCACAACCGCTAGTCTTTAAGTACCGTATTTTGGCATATATTCAATGGCTTTGTGTAACTCTGCAGTCAGTCACCAGTATTTACAGTGCCTTGATTGGTGGAAAAGCATAATTTAAATTGTTTATACCATGTTGTCAGAGCCAAAGGCCAAAACCTTGGCAGGACAGAAAACAAATCGAAGTCATGCAATAACGGATAAAAGATAGACTCAACGGAGACACAATATTCACATGCATTAGGCTAGGCAGACTACAACACCTTCATGTGTGTGTGTGCGTCTTGATGTGTGTATACTATGAATCACAGTGTATGGACATGTGTTTACAGTGAAGCTGGGTTATCTGTCTCCATTACACCACCCCGGCTCAGCCTCCCAGGGCCATTATCTACTCAGACCTGCCTAAACACACACACCCAGAAGCCCCACATGCTAAAGGCAGGACCCTTTACACAAGGCCATGTTGTGAGCACATAATGGGCCTTTCTCTTGTCTCAATCCAACACCCAAACAGAGAAGACCCAGAAAAATTTCCTTCACCCACTGCTTTTCTTTGATCTGCGTTAACATCAAGACACATTCAGATACAGCTGTTCATCATAACTTTGAACATCCAGACTCACTTAGTTCTTACTAATATCCACTGTTGTTGTTGTGGCTAATGTTTTGAAGCGGAGCCACAATCTGACCCGAGGTCAATTTAACATCCTCATCCAGTGGTTAGATGTTGCGATGAAGCACAGAAACTAGTTCCTTATCAGTTTTTGTAAACAATCTTCCAAATCTAGTTAATCCTGTGTGACACATGCTCTGAGTAAGATCAGATAGTACACATGTGCGCCTATGCTCCATTTGTGATCAACTATACAAGCATTTACAGTTTGTTTATATATTAGCCATTATGCATTCGTCATGTCACCCATTTCGGACACATACGGGGGTTCCTTCCTGATCACAGAAAAGGAAAACCCGCCCTCAGATACTTTAATACTTTGAGATACGATCTCGTTGTGATGCAATTGACTCCAAGAGTTATTTCATGATAGAGGATTGTAGTTTCCTCATATCTCTTCCACCTGTGTCAAACGCTTCTGCTTTACTTACTGAATACAATCCCTTCATTTGACCTAAGGAATGCCTTGTGACCACCCCGACAGGGAGGGTGTGAATTTACTGCTCTCAATCAAAACCCTCACTCTATGATTCTACACTACTGACACCAAAACCTGACATTTATAGCTGTTTTTTTGTACAGAGATGACAAAACTCAATGGATCATAAAGTGTGGGAGAAGATTTGTGAATGTGCAGTTTGTCAGAGGAATGAGTACTTTTCTGGTTTAACCAGTAGTGGTGGAGGAAGTATTCAGATCCTTTACTTAAAAGTACAAATACCACACTTTTAAGTGCTAAAAGTTAAAGTACTCAATGCAGAATAATGTCCCCTATGACTGTTATACTGTTTTATATATATAAAATCAGCAAATCCTCACCTTTGTAAAGCTGTAACCATAAAATGTTTTTGCATCAAAAACGACTTAAACAATTATCAAACCAGTTGCCAATTAGTTGCCAGCCAGCTATCCTGTTGATAAAGTCTCACTTTCAAGATACTAACAAGCTGACATTACCTAACAAGTTGACACTGATCCACTGTCTCATGGAGGAAAAAGTGAACAAATATTGTTTCAATGCAAAAAATGTTCATATCAGCCTTCTAAAAGTCATATTGTTTGAACTCATGCCTGTGTGGTAAGTGTGTGGGTGTGTAAACATTGTGGTAACCCCCGGCCAGGTACTGTCTGGTCTGGAATATGAGGTGGTACCACCCGTCTCCCACTGCCTTTTAATTACGAGTGGAGGTGGGGGGAGCCATTTTAATGAAAATGGGCCACATCATAAAAGCAGATTTGACCAGGTTCATCCATAGTTCATGCTCAAGGACGGTAAACACACAGATAATATGGACCGTACCACTCACAAGTGCAAACACACTAGATAAGATTAGATTGGCTGAAACTGCTGTGATCCCAATGGAATGGGAGTGTAGCATCAAATACTAAGGTACATTAAAAATACAGGGGGGCAGATTTAAACATAATTTCAACATCACGTGTTCAGGAGAAATCTTCAGAATAAAAAGAACAAAGTCAAAAAAGAGTATGAAGATGTGTGCATCTCGACACAGTATATGTTTTTAAGCTTTCATCCTTTAACCTCTTTAACCTTTATTAATCCAGGGAAGTTTTGCTCAGAACAATGATATATTTAAAATTAAAGCCCTGTTACATACACAGTTACATACATTCACACTTGGAAACTGCCCATTACAACCGCAGCCCGATCCGTTGGCCGCTGAGCAGCTCCACTGGAGTGATTGGAGGTTGCCTTGCTCAAGGGCACAACTGTGATAGACAGTGGTAAAGGGAGGGGCAGGTTTGCTGTTACACTTTCCTCACCTCACCCAGATTCATTCTGCATTTACTGGGCTCAAACAGGCAACACTTCAGTCTCAGACACTTCCTTAACATGTAACGTTTAATACTCCATCAAAACTGCTTGTTGGATGGTTGAATAGCTTCGAAAACCCCCAATCACCTCACACCTTTCTGATGTCAGGATTGGGGGGGCTGTGTCCGACCATTTCTGTAACTTTCCAAAACTGAAAATCCGAATGAAAGGGAAAAAAAGGAGGGGGTAGAGCGGGTTGTCCACTGATCACAGGATTGATGGTTCAATCCCCAGCTCCACATGTCAAAGCTCGTTGCCATCAGTGTGTTTGTGTGTGTGTGTGTGTGTGTGTGTGTGTGTGTGTGTGTGTGAGAGAGAGAGAATTGTTGAATGAGAGTGCTATATAAATGCAGCCATTTACCTAAATAAATGAGGCCAAACATAACGAAGGTCTCACTGAATTATTTGACGAGTATGAAAATGATGTGAATCAGATCTCAACCCAACTAGGCACCTATGGGAAAGTTGGGAGAGACATGTTAGACAGTGCTCTCCACCACCATCATCAAAACACCAAATAAGAGAATATTTTTTGGATATCCCCCCAGACACACAACAGACACTACATTGGTTTGTCCTTTCATTTGTCACCCATCTACTGACAGAACTTTCACAATATGCAGTTAACCATACTATACAGTCACAAAAACAACAACCAACAGTATCCTGAATGCTGCACACTAGCGAGTGCGATTATGGCCTTGTGTATAGTACCCTAGTACTCTCAAGAAGATCAAGATGGATGGATGGCAGAGGGATGGAGGGACGTGGGATGGACAGTGACAGCTAGAGTTCAGCTACTGACTAATTTTAACATCCATCCATCCCCATCCTTCCCTTCTATTAGCTCTGTGATGGAGGGAGGAAAGGAAGGGGAACCTAATCGGTGGGAAGCTGCCCAGAAGCTCCTGACCTGAAGCAAGATGAGGGCTACAGTGTGTGTGAGTGTGTGTGTCCAGAGGGGGTTGGGAGAGAAGGCAGCATCCTGGCAGGACATTAGGGACTCAGTTCCCAGCAGCGCTCACTACTCTCCTGCTCAGGCTCCATAAGTCTCTCCCTGCTCGGTCAATGCTGCCTTCCTCCGGGGGATTCCCACTTTTTCCCAAGGCTATGCCCAGCTAGCGCTGACTCTCTCTCCTTGCCAAATGACCCAGAGTTCGGCCACTTGCTTCCCTTATCTGTCCTTTCCCAGGGCTGTGGTACTCTATCCATGTCCCTCGTCTCTGTCTGTCACCCTCTCTGTCGTCTGAAGTACAGTAGTCACTGCATCTACAGGATCAGCTTAATGATGGCCTGTCTCACTGAAATTAGCAACCGTACACGCTGCTGCATGTGAGCCACAGTGTAAATGTTAGACCACACAAATAAGCATGTACACGTATACACACACTATAGTCTGAGATAGCAAATCTGAGCGTAATACTGGCTTTTTATTAACCATGAACCAGATAATTCAATATAAACTACAAAAGTGTTCAGTCTTCATACTGTAATGTACTGCATATTCTATAAAAAAGAAGAGGAGGTGTGTATTTGGTTGTGGGTATGAGTTAATACACTTGTTTACTATGGTCTGTATAGCTAAATGCATCATGTGCCAAATGAGCTGTGAAAGTTGTCAGATATGTTTGTCAGGGGGAGTTGAAAGACTCATGCTAAACACGCACGCACATCTAACAGATATGGTGTATGCATATGGAATCATGCTGATGTGTGTGTTTGTCCCTGTTGGGTGCCCTGTGCTGCTGCTTAGCAATGGGAATGTGCTATCATCTTACACAGGTGCAGGATGAGTCAACTCTTTTTGACAATAAGTAAAGAAGTTGGGGTTTGTGATATCTGAGGCTGAACAGAGGTTGTAGAAAATGTTCACCAAACTATTCAGTTTAAGAGGTTGTGTCAACCAATTCCATGATATAAGACTACTGCACATCTTAGCTACTATCGTAACTAGCCAAAAGAATGACTGTGGATGGCTGATCATAGATCAAAATTATTATTATTATTATTATTATTATCATCAGGTGACCATTACTCTAACATGCTACATATTTTTTACTGAGGCTAATATAACACTGATCCCTCCATACAATATAACTGATGTGCTCTCTTGTGCTGATTCCAAAGTATTAAAATGAAAGTATAAAAAGGTTGAAAAGCCATTTTACTTACAGGAAGATTGCCGTACAGTAGCCTACCCATGCATCACGATCACTTGTTTTGTATTTCATCGCTGACAGATCTTCCATTGTTTAATATTGAACTAAAATTAAAGCTTAAAATTCACCAGTGAAATTTAGGTCTCTGTATGAATCTTCCGCTGTTAACCACATTGTCTCCGCACATTAATACATGGCATCCTGTCAACAGTTATTTACAAGAAAAGACAAATACATCAAACAACATAATGGATTCACAGAGGCAACTCTTACTAGCACCAGCTTCTATTAGATCCAGTTTCTTTTTAGCTCAAGTCATACTATGATTTAATCACCTGTCATCATCTAAACTACACATATCAGTGGTGATCAGATCCCAATCAAAATATAGCACATAAATGAATCTGCGAACAACTGTGCATTTAGAGACATAATCAGATGCAGCTTTTGCTTTCCAAGAAATGACACATCCAATATGGCTGCAAGAAGCTTTGTAAATGTATATTACATGCTTGGTCTTGGTTTTGACCTTGGAAATAGTAGTTTGACCACTAAGGCCGATTTACTTTCTTTTTCAGGAACTTTCAATTGCATCTCACAGTCTTCATAGCAGATGGAGCTTGTTCAATTATGAAAACAAAAAACCTTGTAAGAGGACCTTGAGTTATGATTTCTTTTGTAAAATTTTGAATATTAGTAATTATATTAATTAGTAACAGACATTTTTTTTTACTAAATAACAGTACAGTGGTTGAAAGTTCAATTATTAAGCACACTGTGGTCCATGACAGTTGCCATCAATGTACCCATGGAACCCCATGGTATATAGTTTATATTATATTTACACCATGGCCAGTACCATGGTATATTGGGAAAAAAAGCCCCATCATGACACAAAGCTACTGTTTGTGCCATTTACACCACAGAATGAGAGAATGACGTGAAAAAAGAGAAGGCCGTACACTTCAGAGGTGGCGGGGCTTTCTGACAGTGGCACAGTGCTAAGATGGTTAAGTTCCCATGCAAGCTTGTGTTTACCCTGGGCTATTTCTGCACCCTCACACATACACACAGTTTGCCCTATCCTACCCCTTCCTTGTAATTTCTCATCCCTCCCCTCCCCTTCCTCCTCCTCTCTCATCCCCCTTTTCTGTCCCCTCTAGAGTCCGGGAGGGTTATGTGAACGGCCAGGGAGGAGGGCTGAGAAAACGGCGAAAGGAGTGTGAAAGAGGAGAGAGATGTTGTGGGGGTCATCACTGAGTCATCATATTCCCTGGTAAGGCTGGCTGTACGGTCTGTGTGTGTGTGTGTGTGTGCGTGTGTGTTCAGTGGCTTCCCTAAAAGTGTGTGCATATGTCTGAGTGGGTGGTGAAGTTTGCACATTCCAGTGAACAAATGTATTTATGTGTGTGTATGTGTGGGCAAGAGTGTGTGTTTGTGCGTGCCTGTGTGTTTTCAGATGTGTCAGTGGTACATCCTGTATATGTCTTATTTTCAGTCTGGCCGAGTAACATTTTTCTTCCATTTTTTTTCTATCATATTACAAAAATCTCTCTTTGATTATTCCACATGCAGCCTTTAGCTTCTAAGCTTGTATCTTTCTCACACTCTCTATCCTACCTCTGTGCTTTATCAACTCCATCTCCTACAAAGTATGTTTATATATTACTGACTTTCTGCCTGGATAATGCTCACAAGCAATGTTTTCTTCCAGTCCAGGAAGGATGACTTGGTTATACTGCATGGAAGTCATAGGGACATGTTTGGGTTAGAGGGTGGACATACAAAACACAAGACCTTGATAATGGAGACTGGGGTTTATGTCCTGTGTTCCACCTGTTGTTAGGTTTAGGCTGTATTCAGACCAAATCAGGTGTTGTGGCGATAAGCACAGGGTTGTGCAGCGGTGTGGGAGTGTCGCATACTAACCAGAAATCCCAACTTGAAGAGCGATACAATGCCAAGCGACTGCACAGCAATTGACGTCTTTGTACTCCCTCGTGGCAGGGTTGAACAGCTGATGTACAGTCATCATGGCGGTGATCGATCAGTCTCTCTTCCATCTTCACAGTTGCTCGTAAACAGTAGAGGTGCTACAGTAAACAGCAGAATGCTACAATGCTACATGGTAAACAAAGTTCTTCTTCACCTGGACGTCTTCAGGTTCAAATGAATGGGAAGATTGACTGGTATGAATACAGCCTTAGTCACTTCATGTTTTTTGTTGACAATAGTCAGCGAGTCCCACCTCATGCTTCAAATCAGTATTGACCTTTTCAATATTTAACCAACACCATGATCTTCCCCTAACTTTAACCTGGTTAATGCTGCTTTAGTTGCAAGGAGTGGATATTATAGAAAGAGAAAACAAATAAAATAGGTTTACAGAGAATACAGGAATGAAGCATCGCGCACATTTTTGGGGTTTTATATTGATTAAATACAATCTAGGAAGCATCAGATTTCCCACAAAACATATTTGTATATGCAAATGAGTTGTATATTAACTTAATTTTAAAAGACAAAGTTGGCTTTATCCAAGTGGCTCCGCTGTTCAAAACATCCCTCTTTTACTGCCTTTCCTAAAACGCTCTGCTCGCTATCGTCCCCATCACATCCCTGTCCTCTTCCTCTCTCTCTTTCTCAGCCTCTTTTCCTTTCATCTCTTCGCCTTCTCCTCCTCTCCGCCTGCCCAAATATATGTGTGGCCTGGCTTTGCCCCTCGACAGTAACTCAACCCATAAACAAACTGCCTTACATGCTGTAATCACAAACCCCAAACTGCCAGACATTAAAAGGGCCACGTTTCATACTGCTACAAAAAACAGAGGGAGAGGAGGAAAAAAAGGGAGAGAGCTGCAATGTTTGAGCTTCCTCCTCTTAACAGATGTGGTGCGTAGTATCAGTTTGCTAAAGTGCGACTGGGAGGAGAGATAGATAGCGATGGAAGAGGAGCATATCTTTGAGGAGTTCCACATTGCCCCGTGCTGATCAAAGTGCTCTGCAGCCTTTGTGGCTAATTGTGGGGATTATCTGTAAGTGCTTGGAAAAGACCGGCCTGGTTTTATGGGGTCGGTGTCACACACACTCAAACACACACAAACTCATACACAGAGTCTGTGCATACGCTACTGCGTCCAGTAATCGCAGAGGAAATGCACAACTGACCTCAGATGAATAATTCAAGTTTTTGTGTATTCGTGAAGCAAGACAATGATTGAATATAGGACGTAGAGCAGACTGAACAGTGAAATACTGGTTTAGAAATGGGAAGTGATCCAGAAGACATGAAAAATCAGACACAAGATGCGTGCACACACACACACACACACACAGAGGCAGACATATCCTGTCGTCTTGATCCAGTTTCAAGGACAGTGGCTAGACTGGATGGTTTGGAGTGCCAAACGACTTGTCAGTGTCAGTTGTAAAGCTGCCTCCCCTAAAGCCACTTCCCCCTGCTGACACACACACACACACACACACACACACACTCGCTCGAAACTGTGGTCAGCTGAGCGGATCCTAAGTTAGGTCAGGAGTAGTTTGGAAACACACGCACACAGCTCACAAAGAGACTTTCTTTCTAGGGTTTATGAGTCTTCTCTATAGTTTGCCTGACCACAAACACACACACACACGCTCTCTCACACACACATACATTTACACATAGGCAGGCATACAAAAAAACTCACACAAAGCTGATATAGCGGATATGGTTTTGTGAGGGGGAGAAGGGTGTATGGTCGGCGTCAGGTCCAAGCAATTATCCAAGCGTCCAAACCTCTTTCAGGCAGCCACGGCGGAGCCAGACAGAGCTCACACAAACACACACTCACACACACTCACACAGACACCAACACAACGCTCAACTCCAACCAAGGGATTTGCCCAGGATAATTCCACTTCTATTCACCATGAGAGGTTTTACAAGGTTAGATCCAAAATCTCTGAGCCACTGCTAACTACAAGTGGACTACCAGCTGGCCCTTGGCCTCCAGTCTGAAAGCTCAAGTGCTTGATTCTGGCCTGCTGAATGGCCTTTTGGGCTAGGAGCCCTGAAGACCTTTCCAATAAGACGAGCAGAGAAGACAATGGCAAGCAGCTAATCTTGTCTTTATGCAGCCTTTGTCTATGAGTGGGGGGCACTTGCAGAGGCGGTGCTCAGGTAAGGCAGTGTGTCAAAGGTTAAGCTGGGAGATTCAGACTTGCACACACAAGTTAATTAAAGTTTGTTTAAGGGGGTGAGAGTGTGTCTCGAGGAGGCCGCTAGTGTCTGAGGGCTCGCCTGAGAAAGGAATGCCGTCGACTTCAAAGTTTGCCGACTGCTGCAGAGTTGTTTTCAGAAAGTGCTCGTATGGATAAGACTGGAGCAGATATCTGAACGATTAATGAGCAATTTTCTGCTACTCTGCAAAGTGAAGCAGCACAGGTGGAAGTGTGTATTTTGGTCAATATTAGGACATATCTTTCTTTTTAACTGCTAGAAAATTACACAATAATACCCGATGAGTCAGGTAAAACAAGGACAAAATAACATAACTGATTAATCGTTTTCATAATTGTTCAAGCAAAAATGCCAACTTTCACTGGCTCCAGCTTCTTGCGTGTGAGGTTTTTCTTTGTCCTATATGATAGAAAACTGAATGTGTTTGGGTTTTGCAATGGTTAAATGACTAAATAAAACAAGACATTTGAATACATCTCCTTGGGCTAAGGGAAATTATAATGAGAGATAGGGATCAATTCAGGCATTTTTTTTTGATGGGCTGGCTATAAAGCCAGATGTTTGTTGCTGGGAGACAACTGGTAAACATGCTCCACTGCTAGCCAGCTAGCTTTAACTTAGCTACGCTGCATGGATCTGCCATTGGTTGCTTGGTAAAAGTTAGCTGATAAAGTAATTTGCAAACAGCAGCTAGCCAATTTACCAGCCAGATCAGCCCCGGGTTCTGGATGAATTAGCTGACGTTATCCACTCAAGACAGTATTTTGCTACGTTAGCTAGCTAGCAATTTGTCCGTGTTAGCAAGAAAGCTATATGGACTTTGTGCTGTTGTTGTGTTGTGTGCACTGCAAGTTTACACTGACATTATTGATAACATGAGACAATTAAGTTGGATCCAAATAAAATATCATTGAGTTAATTGGCTATGAAAACATTAAACCTAGGGTCACTAAAAAATGCCAGAAACAACCCTACCTGCAGTATCCAACCATACACCTAGAATGTTTTAAATATGTATAACTTTTCTGGGTAAAGATAGCTGATTAGAACAAAACAATGAACACAAAATGTTTCCTGATATATAATGTATGTGTTTTAATGTAATATTAGTTCAGTTATACGTATATGACCATTAAATAGTATAAGTCTACCAAGAGAACCTTTCAACTGTGTAAAGGACATTTTTCCCCTACAGTACTCACCGGTTCACCAACATTTGATGGCACTTTCATCGTTTTTAACGCTGTGGGTTTTAGTAAAAAACTAGGTTGGGTCACTTGAAAAGGAATAGCAAAAAAAAAATCTGAACAAAAGAGTGAATGAAGAAACAGACAGCAGACGTGTAGAGGAGGAAGAAAATAACCTCGGGAGGAATATAAAAAGAGAGTAGACTGGAGAAAGGGATGGAGAGGAAGGAAGGAGGAAGATGAGGAGAGAAGATGAGCAGACAGTGTCCTTTATGTATTGGCTGAGTGTCTCCTAGGGCTTTTGTAATGCTTTATACAGACCCACTTTCCAAGGTCGCCGTACGGCTGCCTGTCCAGCTGTTTTCATATTCAGTTTCAGCCTTGTTTCTCTCCCTCCTGTGTGATTTTTTTTTATCTGTGACTGTAGGGCAGATTACTACCGGGGGCCAACAGATTACTCACAGAAAAAGACAACAAAACAGACAAAATAAATGAGGCAGCCAAGATTTTAATCCTGATTAGGATGGGGGAGGTAGGCAAGAAATCATGCAAATGTACAACCATACAAGCCTCTCTGAGTTATCATCTGCAAACTGAAAAAAAAAATGCTTTTGACACACAGAGCATCCGATAATTCTGATTTCTGCCATGATCAGTCATGTCACTAAGGATCAAAGTCTCTCCAGAGTTACGACAAGAGGTGTGGCCAAGGGTGGCAGTGTAGCCTGGACAGGCAGTCTCAGATCCAGGCCGGATGGTTGATCAGCTTCCCCTCCACCCTGGAGGTTAGCCTGTAGTGCTAACAGAAGGGTTAATGAGGAGTGGTTTTAGCTTAGCAGAAGGCGCGAACAGGAGGTCCAACAGGAAAGCCCACAGGAAAGTTTATTGGCTGTATAGGAACGGCCTACTGCCACAGTCACACTGTGTCAATGCCGGATTTATGGTTGCTATTTGATCCCAGCACACAACCTGTGTTTCCGTATTCTCCTAACAGTTTATTTTCATACAAGCAACAAAGCTGCCAAGACACAATATTTCCTCTTGCGCTCGAGATTAGTCCCAGGTAACCAAAAACTTCACAGCAGGTGATCTAGTGTTTTCTTGACATCATCCTGAGCTTATTTGATGCTTGAACTCACAGGATCCTTAACACCAGGCTGCAGACTGGAACTCTGTCATGAGTCACTTTTCCTCCTCTTTGTAACAATCTCACTTTTACCCAATTAAAAATAAAACTACATTGGTAACAGAGTGAATGGTCACATGCTAATCAGGTTGTTATTGTCTAATTTGCCTACTCCTACCATACTTTGGTATTATATATATAATATTGGAGAGTATAGCAGCACATGTTTTATGTCCAATGCCAACGTTAAGTGCCAATGCAGGAAGTCCTTTATGTAGTGAGGGAGAAAGAAAAGGTCCTGATATACTCCAAAACAGACAGCGGTTCACGGTTCCTTTTATACTGACACATGTGCCCGTGGTGCGTAGGGTCCAAGTGTACAGTCCATGCAGTAATAAATTCTGGGCATTAAAGATGCCTGCACAGACCCTTGGGTACATGGGTAGATGTAGAAGTTTATATCATGCGGAACCTTGTGGCTACACAAACACAGAAAGTACAATTTGAGCTTAAGGGTGTGGAGGTTAGGCTGGTGGTTCTTCATGTAGGATCTGCATCACAGTCTATGACTAAATGTTGGCTTTTTTTAACCTTCACCATAATATTTCCCTAACCTTAATAATCATAGTTGTCAAGGCAAGCCATGTAAGTTTCATTTATGTAGCCTAATATCACAAATTTGCCTCAAAGGGCTTTACAATATGTACAACATACAACACCCTCTATCCTTGGACCCTCAATTCAGATGAGAAAAACTCCACAAGAAACGATAAAAGTGATATTGTAGCAATATATATGAGCATATGTGCAGATATTACTTGTTACTTGTTAAAATAACAATGGCATTAAATGTAGTCTGGCGTTTTGCAGATTGTTGTGTCTGCCGATAAGGTTGGTATGACAGGTTATATGCTTTCGATGATAATAATCATCACATGCCCCCTACTTTACTTTAAGATCACTACAGAAGCCTAAAAAAAAAACTACTGACCTTAGTGTTCAGCACCAAAGATCGAGACAAAGATGTCAAAAACAAAAAAAAGAGAAAAGATCTACTTACTTGTCCTGTCTAGTGTCTGTGGGAGATGAACACATATAGATTTGTCTTTGCTGTCAGAATGTCACGTACATGTGGCATGGATAACACAAGAATGACCCCGTGGTGACCCCTCTTACCATCTGCTTTGGCTGGGCTACGCTAGCCACTCAGCTCGCCTGCCTACACGGTTACTGACCCATTCCAAATGCCAAAAACAAGACAGATGCCCCTGATACCCCAACTTCAGCCCCAACCCCCCCACCTCCTGACAGCATTTCAGCGCCTCTCCCTGTCGTCCTGACCAGACGCCCTGACCTCCTCCATCTTCCTCCTCTTCCATTGCCGCTAGGCTAGGAGCTAGCCTCAGTCTGTGAGGAGACATATGCTATGTGATGACGGCAGGGATATATCAGTGCGCCACACACAGGTGGGGCTTACAGGTTGTGCATATGTAAACATGTGCGCACACACACACATAAGCTGTATGGTATAGTGGGTATGAAAGACCATGAAACACTTAAGCTACATTCATAAAAGAACATGTCACAGACACATAAAACAGAATGAAAGACCCCCAAACAGAGACATAAACCCATGCATGCAAGCCCACTTGTGCGTGCAGCCACACACACACACGCACAGACATACACACAGGAGGCCATGGTCCATCCTCTGACCGGTCGGTGACCTGACAGCCCAGCAGCTGCTAGCTGTTTGATGTTTCACTCTGAGGATCACATTTCATTTCCAGACTCTTCAGCCAATAGGGGAAAGACAGAAAGACAGAGACAGAGGGAGGCTCCTCATCCTCTTTTACCCTTTGCCGTAGTGCCACTGACCAGACACTACCAAGAACTCCCTCACAACATGTGCATATTAACCACAGTGTGAGTACTGTATCAAAACTTACGTAAAGTTACTCCACACGTGCAGTTACTTCAACGTACATATTCATATCTTTGCAGTTAACATTACAATCCTGCTGTACAGCATTGACTGAGAGGCTAGTTTATAATGTCAAAATGCACTCACACATTAAGAAAGTCAACTGAAAATGACACATCAGAGGGAGGTGTGTGTGTGTGTGTGTGTGTGTGTGTGTGTGTGTGTGTGTGTGTGTGTGTGTGTGTGTGTGTGTGTGTGTGCGGCAGATGGAGACAAGCTGGACATTAGACCCTCTGGCCTGATGACATGAAGTCATCACATGAAAGCAGTGTTGAACACGGCCTTCAGAGACACACACGCATACACTCACACACAAGTCTGTTAAATCATCATATCCAAGTGTACATGAGTGAATGACCATTTTTAAGTACCAAAACACACACGCCAAATTAGTACACATGTCGTATAACCCAAGTTGGATTTCCATCCATGTATTTTAAGTGAATTATGACATTAGTGAGTTAACTGACTAAACTGCAATGGCACATTTCAATGATTGTTCTTGTCTTTTGTGTGGTTTGGATGATAGGATGCTTTTGTTTTTTGCATTTATGACCATTTTTAGGATGCCTTAGGCTTTTTTGAGAGAAAAACAATACTAACAATAGACTAGAAGAGACTGGCAAAAACACTGCTGAATTTCAATAAGTCATCGCCACAATCCAACTTTTGAAACCAAAACAATTATCAACCACCAAGGTTTCATCACATCACTTCCAACATGTGACATAGAGCCTAAAATGGTTCAACTACGCTTTCATTTGTGTTGAAGAAATTGTAGCACTTTGACGAAACAAAATGTCAAAAATGCTAAACGTAGCACCTTGTATGAACACACAGCTAATGTAAAAGAAGACGGCTGTTGTGTCTTCACTCATGTCCTTGTCTTTCCCTCTACTGTTCAGAGTGGATCTGGCCTCTTAGTGTGTGGCCACTCAAGAGTGAGAAGACAAAGAGAGACTGCCCTGGGCTAAAGGGCAGCTTTAGTCAGTTCACTCAGAATGAACACACACACACACACACACACACACACACACACTTGTGAGGAGGGTCTCAAATAAGTATTTTTACCAGGAATTCAAGAATAAGGAGGCTTCGGCGCCATGCGTGGCTGCTCACTCTCGACTGAATACACACACAGAGACACAATCATTATAAATGCGCACACCCTCTTACACACATTCCACAATCACAAAACAACTTATCCTGACCCTTTTTCTGTTGAACAGTTTTGTAGAGCACAGTGCATTCCTTCCTTCCTGTTAGAAAGTGGGATAATCAGTCCTTGTTTGACGAGAAGGAGCTAACTAGTGGGCCTGACATGTAAGCTTATTACCTCCTTTAGCCGTCAGCCAACACCACGTACAGTACAGTTTTCCACAGTAAAACTGCTCACTGAAGGTGTCGTGTCACACTGTGTATGGGAGGAAGGGGGTGTTCTTGGTAAGCGAGCTTGTTATGTATAGTTCAAGTCCAGTTGAAAAGTGAAAGGAGGGGTGGTGTGGGGTGGCTGTGTTGAGGCCAGGCAGTTAACAGTGTTAGTTATGGTAATGAGGCTGTGCAGGTTGTTGTAAATTTTACCTAAGAGACCATTTAAAAACCTTTTGATAGCTTAACATTCAGTTCATCACTTTCTGCGTAGGGCTGGGTATCACTTGAATGTTTCGATACGGACTGCCAATACAGTACCTGTGTTCTGGTACCTAAACCAAACAATTCTTTTTAAAAAACAACAACAAATTACTCAGAGGATTAGACGTGTTTTTTACGAAAGACTTTTTGTTCAGGTAGTTTACTACCATGGCCATAGCCAAGATTTATTCCCCAAGCACAACCACAACCCCCCCAAAAAAACAGTTGCTTTAAAATTATTGAGAAAATCCCCCAATTCCACAATTCATTAATTCATTTAACTGTTGAAATACATTTTTAACTCCCTGTGTTATGCTCTAAATGTTGTTTCTCTATGCTGTCGTGTATGTCATTCTGGTGGACAATACTAAATGCCTTTAATTGGAATTTATTTAGTGTTGTATTAGAACAGTCAAAATTCTCTATTTGCCAGCTCGCATGGTGGGAAGCTGGAAAATATACCAACTGTACAGAAGTTAGCTGTAAATTAGCTTGCTAGAAAATAATGCACCAAATATGTGTGTGTCTTTTTACCTGTCTTCATGAATTGAAGTCATGAAGGCCTGAGATAGGCACACATTTTTCATACAAATTGAAACATTTTCAACTTGTACACCATGTCTCCACCTCAATTTGTGCTGTCTAGGGTAAACTTAAATCTACTTTCTATCTTTGCATTAACTTTATATGCAATGGTTCCACCTCTAACATTCGATTTGTGTTCAGTCTGAACATACCTTAAGAATCTGACCAAGAATTCTATGTAAACTTCCGGCACTTGATCATTTCGGATACTGGGTGCTATGGACACATTCGGTCATTAATTAGATAGCATTGAGGTTTGTTAAGTTCATTTTGAATATCTGTGAAACTAAGTTAGTGAGGATGGAACACCCTTTTGTTGATTAGGCTGATTTGTACACACACGTCTTGTCTGGAGATGACCTAAAATGGTTTGTTTTAGACTCAAAAGCTTTTAAAGTCTTCTGAAAATATTCTGATTAATGATTGTGTGTCAGCACAAGTATGTATAAGAGGCAATAAAAACAACCATGGGTGCATGCACACACACATACTATTAACCTAACAGGGACATATTGCCTTGATAGTCTGTGACCTGTTCCTTTGGCATGGCTTACCCTTCTCAACACCCCCATAAACATGACAAGGCCTTGGGATCAAAGCTGTCTAGGCCCTTGCATACAGACACGCAGACCCCAACACACTATCACACACACACACACACACACACACACACACACACACACACACACACACAGACAGATGCTGCTTTGACTCAGAGAAGGCTCTGTGTCTTTAACCATCATCAGTCTGATTAGAGCTGGTGGTTCAGGAGTGTTTCCACATCACACAGCCCTTCTTGGCAGTACACGGCTTGGCTAAGAGGCACTAACGGCCACAAGCTTTTCACCTGATTGCCACTGAGGGAAAACACTTTTGTGAAGATTAGCGTCTTTGCCCCAGTTTTGTGAATCCAGAGCTGCTCTGCTGCTGCTCTGAAATGAACAGCAAAAGGAGCTGTCTCGTTTTCACATCACTGCTGAATGTTAAACGTCCCTTGGGCGAGTCAAAAGTTTTTTTGCGAGTTGCAAAAATGTGACACTTCCATAATTTGGTGGAACAGACTGAGAATCTAAAGCTGATTTTCTTTACTGACTCTAGAGGCACAACTGATAGTAAGTGTAGATGTAAATCGGACATGTGCTTTGTATTCAGGTTAAAAACGTAAAGAATAAGTGAAGAAATGTGCATGTCCAGAGCACAAAAGTAAAAAATGTACATTTCTAGAAATTATGTAATGGAGAGTTTGTTGATGTGGTACAGTATAAAGCAATCAAATGAGTCTGCAATGTCAGGAAAATGTGTATATTAACCACGCATTTTCCTATATGCCTTATATGTATCTTATATGTCATATTGGCTAGTACATGACACTTTCAATTATTCATGTTTTCCTGAGAACATCTCTGGCCATTTAAACATAGATTAGACTGATATAATGTACAGTAAGCTCTTTTGCTGGTAATAGGAATAAAAAAGAAAAACAACCACCCGATTGGTTGAGTATACGTTTACGCAGAGCCAACTTTGGCTGTCCGAAGAGGTGTGAAGTAAGGAAAAAAGAAAAAAAAAAGATGTAGATTTGGCACTTAAGCAGTGGGCAAGGCGTAATGGAAAAGACAGGCTACCTGAGTGCGACTCCTCCTGTGAAAGCTATTAGCCCATACTAAAGCGCTCCATGGCAAACCATTCTCAGCTTTGCGTGCAAACTCATGTGTGTGTTTGCGAGAGTGTGCATGAGAGTGCTTTTACAGCCCCTGCTTACCAGTGAACCAGCTCAGCTGTATGGCTGTGTTTGCCATAAGACTGAGAGCGTGAGTCTTTTGGACATGACCAGCATCTGACCTTGAACTTCTGAACTCTTTCCTTTAAGATCATTTTGAGGAAACAAAGATTTTTCTGCACATGTTAACATAGAAGTTCAGGTGGGAAGAAAATAACAACAAATCTTCCCAGACTACAAGACTGGTACCCTGTACTACATGGAGAGATCAGCTGCATAATTACACTCGAAGGACTGACAGAGCAAAAACAAACTAACAAACAAACAAAAAAACTAAACAAAAAGGAAAATTCTTGGGTCCATTCAGATAAGGCCTTTTTTGAAAATTCATTTCTGCACATCAGGTTTGGGTAGGTTTTCCACAGGTCCAGTTTGGATCAGGTCCCAAATCGATGCAGTGCTGCACCATAATACACATATAAATTGCATTAAATAACTTAATAACAAGTCAATGCTAAGATCTGGGAACACTGCTACATAGCTTAAAATAAGTCAGGTGAGGCAAGAGACACAAAAACTCAGACAACCAAACTCATTTGGAAGCAAAATCTTAGGTGAACGGTAAAATTGTCATGAGTATTTTATTGATGCACCTTCAAAATCCTGAATTGGTTCAATTCAGTAGCTTTATTTTTTCCTGAAATAAGCCAATACAAAGAACACGGAACATACTGAACTCACAAGAACACAGTGAAGGGTATAGCCAGTGATGTACTGAAGGGGTTTAAGGTGTTTTCCAATGCTGGAGCAGAACTTTCTTTACTGTTCTAAGGCCAATTGTCTTTGAGGCACATGTAATGTGTTCAGTGTTTCTGTTGTGCCAAGGATGATCAGCGGGGGATCGGGATGAATGGTCAAACCAATCACTTTGGAAAAGATACTGAAAATATCCTCCCTATACTTGACCATCTTCGGACAAAAGACCAAGCTGTGTATCAGAGTACCCTCAGCAGAATAACATGTATCCCACTGTGGAGTTTATTTTGGAATAACGGTAAAAATAATACCCAACTGTTCATTGTAAGCATTCATCACAGTTTACAGACTGACTTCCTGGTTCAACCATGACCAGGTTGAACATATTACATCACAGGAAAACTCTGTGTGCATATTTTTCCTGTGCAGTGAGGAACAATTACTGACATTTCAGGTGTGCTCACTTTCAGTTTTGTGTTTTTCCAATAAAGTGGTTTAGAGAATCTGGCTAAACTGTT
The DNA here is from genome assembly GCA_002120245.1 of Maccullochella peelii. NCBI lineage: Eukaryota > Metazoa > Chordata > Actinopteri > Centrarchiformes > Percichthyidae > Maccullochella > Maccullochella peelii. The sequence continues at coordinate 119,536 of LKNJ01000491.1, read as the reverse complement.
TCTTCAGACTTTGTTGTAGTGATGTTGCCATGTTCCCAGATCTCAGCAATAACAATAGTGAGCAGAATGCTATCTTACCTGATATAAAGGGTGTCCAAAACTATGCAAACATAACCCAAGTTGTTTTAAAAGCTGCTTTAGAGGCTATTCCACCATCAAAGGAATAATATTCTGAGGGAAATGCAGGGTCATTTATTTTCTAAGGAAATATTTGTCACAATCATTGTCAGATTTATAGATACCAGATACAGACAGAAACTACCATAACAGTACGTAAGAGAAAATGAAGCCAGTACATGTATTAAAGCATATACAAACAACAAGGGACACATGCACAGTGGAACACACACACACTCTGAGGCTGTGGACAGGTCCAGCAACACCTCTGAGACTGTGATCCCACCTCTTCTTCCAGTGCGATGCCACTTGAGTAAAGGGTGAGAAAGGAGGAGGGAGAGATGCTATAGAGCTAAGTGCCTAGGTGTTAGCTCTCTGCCTGAAGACATAAAGTAGCACTCTGGGATTCTGGGACTCCAACTCCCAAGTGCTTCTGACACAAAATGGACACCTCAGTCTCAGAATGCCACTCCACATTTAGAGAGAAAAAGGTCAGCCATCGCGCTGTTTTCTTTCACAGAAAAAAAATCTAGCTTGACATACAAATCATTTCTTCTTCTATCTTGGTAGAGTTTTTGGAATCATCCTCCTCAGTTATGGTGGTTGCCAATTGCTTGTCTTGCATCAGCTCTATCAAGTTTCCCTCACCTTTGACCAAGCATGGATTTTGATGGTGGTGAGTGGTAGAACCAAATCCAAGCTTGAACTAATCTCTTCAGAAACCTATGGTTGACTTGTAGCAGTAGGGAATATGGCAACTTTCGCAACTCCCCAATGTAGCCTTTTGAGTTTTTGAGCCAGCGCCAGCATATTGAGGTTTAATTCACAATGACGGGCATCCTGTCTCTTCTGCAGTCTTTGAGTCCGTAAACAGGGGATGAGAAGAAAGGGACTGCACCTTGTATGATGATTCATTTGATGGTTGTAGATCTGAATTTTGAGACTGAGACCACAATAGCTAGGTTTCACACCCTAGATTTCAATTTGCATTTGTTGTCGGTAAAAATGGGACTCACATATCAAAGCACTCTTGCTGACAGAAGGAGGACATGCATCAATGGCTTCTTGTTTGAAAAGCTTGCTCATCCAAACACTTCCTTGCAGCCACTCATCTTAATGCTACATTCTTCCACCCCACAATCCTGGATTTCTCCCCCCCCCCACAGCTAATGCTGTGGCTGGATCCATTAGCTCACTAGCGCTAATGCTACAGATTAATGGAGGATCAGAGTCACAGGGTAAGCCAAGGCCAGGCAACATACACACACCTTATCCCACTAGCACCCACTGAGCTAGTTAGGGTGGCCCTCGTGATAATCAACACAGTCTTGGCTTTACCTAGCTTTTAACACACACACACCGGACTTCATTGGTGCTGTAAATCTGGCCAGCAGGCCATGGCGGGCCAGCAGGGAGTTAATGGCTGCCTCATAAAACCCTGAGGAGGAAGGTCAGGACTGCAGCCGAGATGCCTGATGCCCTAAATGAGAAGCATGTTGGGGGGAGGGGGTCCATGAGGACAGGGTGTGGTAGGGGTGAAGGTGTTCCCATGCGTATCCAACACTTCCAACAGGGGGAAGGGTGCCATTTTGCATTCATGTTTTATGGAAATGAGCCATGGAACAACTTGACAGCTATGAGCAACAACTGTGGTCATGTGTCTGATCTCCATGATCACTGACATTTTCAATGGAACTTGTTGCTCCTTATCAAGTTTTTTAAACTTTAAGACATATACTGTATTTAGCAATGATACACCAATCTTTTACAGAAAGCTACACATCGCAAAGTCAACCACAAAACAATAGCTGTTCCCTGCTATGGGATTTGTTAAGTTGTGTTAAGAAGGAATTTTAAAATTTGCTAAGAAAACTTGCTTGAAATATTTTAACACTGAAAACAAGACATCATTTTGAAAAACAGCCAAGCATGGTGAGAGAGCTCTGCTGGCAAAGTTCCAACACCAAGCTGTCAGAGATAAAAAGAAATTGGTCAGGTGACATGTTCTCAGCCCGGAGCATTTTCAGAACAGCGGTGCATGGGATGGGGTCATGTACCAACTGTGACACAACTGTCAAAAATACTAGTAGCTGGTGGATATTACCTCCTCTTATCATAAAAGAGGGGCCCAAATGTCGGTACAATATTTTATTTGATCAATTTCCCTTCTGCAACTGTAATGTTGGACAGTATTTCCCAATGCCATCTTTACTTATTGCCCTGTCCCTTATATTCATTGCTCACTGGCAGGAAACCTGAAATGTGGTCAAAAGGTCAAAAACTTACAAATTTAGGAATAATGCAAAATTTGGGCTATCACCAAGTCCTGAGTTGGCTAGGGCTGGGTATAATTTGACATTTTTTGGTACTACTGACATTACAAAGCCTGAGTACCAATACAAAAAAATCAAAGTCTTCATTCAACAAATGCCTCAGGTGTTATCACGAGATCCAACTGTGGAACTTCAGTCTTATGATACATCATATATGGAAAGAGATTGTAACCCATGTCTTGATTCAAGGATAGGCTTTAGCATTGGATGTGAATATCCTCCGTGATCTTTTTTTACAGACGTCCACTCCCATTTGCTGATGAAGGCCGTAGAGATGCAGTTGAAAGCTCCATAAACCAGTGTTTGTTAAAATCAAATATGAACTTCCATAGATTCCAAGCTGAGTGAACTTTAATGTTGATGCACTCTTCCTTTGTTATCTAGTTACCTCTGTATATTGCCTATATCATTTTAGATTTTTTTTTTTTTTTTAAACCACAAAGACGATGTACTTCTATGAATGAAATTAGGCATTAGGCATGGAAAAAATAAAAAAAGAACTTCCATGCTCAAAACAATAACAAACATGTTTTTCTATAAAGCCCTGTTATTCAAAGGAAGCCAGACTTGTAAAATGTTAAATGTTGTCTACACAGAAACTACAGAAGAACTTAAAATAGTGTGTACTTTGCTTTAAATCAAGAACTATCTGAATAAAGAATACAGTAAGTAAGCATGATTACAAATCTGAAAAGACATTTGATGCCACCTTTCAATACATGACAAAAAAGTATTTGAGGTTTGATACGCAGCCCTAGAGCTGGCCAGTAGTTTTGTATCTAACTATATTTTAAGTACTTCAAGCTGAAGTTTCTTCTAGTTCTATTTATAACCTGAAAGTTTAGGTGAACAATAGTTTCAAGAAGGACGACATTACAAAATGTGGATGTAGGATCCTCTTAATTTAACCAAATGACCGCCCTCCTTTAGTTAAATAGTTTGGTCAGTCAAACTGTGTTTGGTCTGGATATAAGGTAATGGCCCAGTTTTCTAGGAGGCCTATCACTGCCACTGTAGACCTGTGTAACTTTACTGAGCTCCATGTGGCCCCAGGGACTCCTGTCTTATCAGCTAAAGGCCCTCGCTGCTTTAACACCAGCTTCTGTCATACACAGCTCTTCATTTCAAAGACAACACTGCATGGGAGATCAAAGCATGGCCAATCTGGCATGCACACACACAAACACACGCACTCGCTGCACTAACACAAAGTACACATGATAACATGTCCATAATCTCAGTCACACACTCGCAAACACACATCCAAACACACTGGCTCCGACCACACATGCCCCTGGCATTGATCAAAGGGAGGAATGTGATAGATAGAGGGGAGATAAGGGAGAGAGAGAGAGAGAGAGAGAGAGAGAGAGCGAGAGAGAGAGAGAGAGAGAGAGAGAGAGAGAGAGATACAAGGAGAGGGGGGTGGGGGTGGGGTTGTCTCACTTCAGTAATCAGGCTGCTGTGTTTGGTAATAACCAAAGATAAGACTGGGACACACAGCCCGGTACACTAAACACAAGCACAAACCTACACACATTTCTATTGCTGTACTATAATAGACTGTGGTGGTGGGGTATGGTTGAGAGAGCTCAGCTGCAGAGGAGAGGGAAGGGGGGCGTGGCATAGTGCGTCAGTGGATGCAGGCTGGGCAGCAGGTGATGGCTATTGAGCAATTAACACCTTGTGCTTATAGTAGCGTCACCTGCAGAGGAGGAGGGTTGACTGGAACCAGACGGAGAAGAGAAGCATGCTGGAGAAGGTGAGAGCAAGAGCGGAAGCTGAAACCGGACCAGTAACAAGGAGTCGACATAGGTCCTTGGGAGAGACGCCGACGCTTGTGTGCTTACCTGTAGCTTGGCAATAAAGCGTGAGATTCCTGCTCTTACCGTGCTCCGTGTGTGTATTTCCTCCATTACCGAATCCAGTAGCACAAGCAGCACTACATAGACCTTATAGCATTTATTTCAAAATCGGACGGGATACTAGTGCCAAGTCATGAGCAATCGCGACCATTTTTCCATACCACTTGAAAGGCCTAATAAAAGGTGTTGTTTATCTTGATGATGTGCTGGTTCCAAGTCCTCCAAACTAAATGGAAATTGCCTTTAAATAGTACGCATTATAGTATTTTCTGATCTGACGCCATTATTGTCATGATCATTTGTCATTGCCTTCCATAACCGCAAACTAGCAAAAACAAAAGCACTGCTAACAAAGTTCTCTTGGCTCTGTGTCAAATAAACTGCATTTCCTATAGCTGTTCCACAATAAAAAATTGCCAGTGGAAAGCTTTCAATGTGCGGGAAAGGTTTGGTTTCTATTAGCAGTAACTTAACACAGCAAATAAATCTCCAATATGTATGTAGGAAAGCAATCAGTGAAGCCAAAATTATACTTTCCACACCTGTGTGGCTGCGAGTGTCAGTGTGACATACATTTCGTCATCTGCTCATGTCCACCGCAAAATTTACGCCTGGACTATACGACAAACATTTTTGAACATGACAGTGTACGCAGGCATTCAGTGTAGCAGAAACAAATCCAAGTGTGTGTCCACTTTGGAGTATGTCCAGCTCTTAAACAGTGAGGCTGGTATCTGTCAGATCAAAGTGAGACAGAGAGTAGGAGTGATGCTGAACTACGACAAGCTACAAAAGTACCGAAAAGCTGAACATAGTGAGATATTTAAAAAACGATTCAATCAGTTTGCCCAAGACATGGCTTGGTTACAAGGAGGAGACCATCTCGAGTTGGCCCTGGTTGGATTAGCAGGACCAGACAGCGAGGGGTTGCCGCAATCGCTTCTATTGTTGTCAATGTAAACACAGCCGGGAGGCCGGGTGCCGCTCTCATGAACGCACACAGGTCTTTGCCGCTGCATTTGGAGCTTATGATGGTTCAAATTGTTAAACTTGCTACTGTGACTGGCCGTATGATCATGGCTTCAAAGTTTGATTATCCGACAATAAACAAAGGTTATGATGCTAGTTAGCAAAACTTGCTATTTGAAGCAACAACCCCCTCTATTTAGCTGTGTGATGAGATTATACTAGGTGGATACTGGACAGCACACCCGGGAGCGGGCCTGGCTATACCATGTCCTTTGAAAAATGCTATTTGACTGCATCTATTCTCTCACCCTTACTCAAAGCTAAAGACAACATTATACATATAATGAAGGGAAACTTTCCTGAAATTGACTCGGTGTGTAAACTTACTGCAGCTTTGCTCTATATTTATTTACTGACACTCCACAGAAAGGTTACAGAGGTAACTGAACCTAGTGAAATCAGATCAGAAACAGCGGTGATCAAAACTCAGAGAGCAAAAATAACATTTGTGGTCAAAGTGAAAAAGGCGACTGTGGGATGCCGGAGGCCCTGATTACATAGTGGTCTTGTGCACCAAGCTTTCAACTGGCAGACTGTGTGTTTTTTTTGTTGCTTTCACAAAGATGAGGATTAGGGCCACGTGAAAAAAACAATATTTCCAAGATTAAACCCAGAATTCGGAGAAAGAAAATGTCAAATTTGGAGGGTAAAGTCAGACTTCTGAGAATAAAGTTAAAAATGTGACACACAGTATTCTGCCATTTAATTCTCACTATTCTCAGAATTTAGACTCTCACAATACTGACTTTATTGTCAGAAATACAAGATTAAACATATGAATGTCCTTGGTCTGGGAACTGACATTAATGGTTCTTTAAGTGGGTTGATATTTACTTTGTTCATGAGAAACGTCCATGAAAATTATTCCTCTCGTGACTGCCTGCAGACAATCAGCTGGAACTGAAACATTAGTTTGATGTACTGAGTTGGTAACTGTCTTGAATTTAAGAGCAGCGTGTGACACTGTTTTTTTTATTATTTCATTACAAGAAATAATACAACTCTTCTCCGACATATCTGCAGAAGAAATAAGAGAATGGTTTTTTCTAACCTGTTAGATCCAAATCCTTCCCCTTTTCTCTTTTGTCAATTTTCAGCCCATAAGGTCTGTACATCAGCTGTTAGTGCGACAGTGATTACTATCAGAGCACTCACCTGCTGTGAAATGCATATAGTTTTATGATGAAACAAAGTTTCAAGTAAAAGAATTTGAACTGAGGATTCAATTCACAAATAATTGATGAAACCACCATTTCAGCCCTAATTTGTCAGATAGCTGAGTTCAAAGGTTGTGATGTATGCTGACGTTTTCAAAAATACTCAAACCCATCAAATAAATTGATACAAACTTGACAAACATGTCAACTGAAGCCACTAGCACATTGGGCGCATCATGCAGACGGATGGTACTGTACGCTACTGTACAGTACCATCCGTCTGCATGATGCGCCATGTGCTGATCTGGGGGCAAATGTAATAAAATTGCTACTTTTCTGGAGAAACGCCGCATAGGACAGAGGTGTATCTAGACGTGCCCACCCGTATGTCAAGACACCGTCAGTGTCGGCCTAAAGAGAAAACAATGGCATCGGTGCTTTGGTGTGCATCAGACGCCTGCACAGTGTGTTGCCTGTTACAATTCAGAGATGAAGCTACCTTTGTGTGCCTATTTCACTGCATACTGAGGTTGATCTTAGAACTAATCTAACTAATCTCAAAACAAATTATTTTTAAGTGAGTCATTTTTTTCTCTGTCCATTCATGATGTCAGATTTTTCTTTTTAAAGCTAACTATATACATTTAATTGGCTGTTGATAGCCATTGACAGTGACAGCTTCTCTCAACTGACCAGAGATTTCCAAGTCACTTAACTTCCCAAGAAATTATGCATGCATTATGGATGCATGTCTACCTTATCAAGGCAAATAACCAGGAAGAAGTAGGAAAAAAACATAAAGAAAATGCAGATATAATATCTACATCTGATATTTGTTTGATGAACAAACTGATCTACAGTTGGGTTTTGGATTTGACAAAATAAGACATTTAAAGACGGGAAATAGTGATGGGCATTTTATAGACCAAACAATTAATCAAGAAAATAAATAATGTGGGATGTTTCCCACAATGCAGCACATCGCATCATGTGATATGTTAAGGCAGTCACGCAGAGATCAGCTGTGTGAAGAGTTGGACTAGTTGGACCAGTAATCCTGTGCGCTGTGGAGGTCGAAGCACTTGGCTAAGAATATGATTGGTGTAGCAATCTTGTCATATTCTTCTTCTGAATGAGCTGCATTTTCTTCCCTCAGTGCTTTATTATTATTTCTTCATAAGTGTGTACCTTGAAAATACAAGAACACACACACACACACAGTCTCACAAACACAAAAAACGTAAGTGTCCTCATTTTCTCCATTTCAGCTCACACAAACACAGTGCTCCTCCTTCTATATTCCTGTCCGTGGGAGCCTGAACTAATCTCCCATCTGCCCCGGCTCCTGGTACACAGACTGCTTTCATTCCTAACGAGGGCCTGATGAATTTTCTTAAAGGCGGTGATGGGCCAAATTGGAGCTGATATGTCCCATCCGGCAGGGTGGATGGGGCCATAGGACAGAGCCTTGTCCTACCGCCATGTGACAGCCAAACCAGGCCAAAGTGAAAGAACCTATTAGCACTAACTGGGTCAGTTTACTGTGTATTAGGGTTGCTTATTCCATTACCAAGCACGTGTGTGTATATGTGTGTTCTTGTTTGTGTGCGGTTGGAATAAGGGGTGGCCTTGAGGATGATATATCCCCTGAGGAGGAGACAGCTTTCCTGTAGATACTAAAATCTGTGAGGAACAGTTGTGGTTGTTGCCACTAAGAGACAATAGATGCATTTTTCTCCTAAAATGTGTGTGTGTGTGTGTGTGTGTGTGTGTGTGTGTGTCCCTGTAAGGTTCCCAGAAATGTGTGTGCATAATGTGTGATAGATAATTACGTGTATAAATGTCAAATTTGTCTGGAAAAATGTTAGGTCAGGGTGCATGAGCAGGGAGGTGTGTGACATGCGACTGTGTGTGTGACAGTGTAAGGTGAGGGAAAGAGGGCATCAGATGAGCTCTCTGGGTGGGTTGTTCTGACACACACATACACACGAGGCCAGTTTGAAGAGGGTAAGAGAGGGGGGCATGACGCGTCAAACTGGAGCCAGGACTCGGTTGTGTGTGTGTGTTGCGTGAGTGTGAGGGGGTTGATCCCATTGTGTGTGTCAACAAGCCGTCCCATTCAGCGCCTGTGTGGCTAAACTCTGCTAATGAGCGTTGCCTCTGGCTGGGCCTAGCTAGCATAGCACTCATCACAGCTAAACCCTTCAACACACACACACAAACACCACACTCCAACCCTGACCCAAAGAATGGGGGTTGGGGGTGGGCGGCATTGTAAAGAAGACAGGGAGGTAAGAGAGTGTGTGAACAACAGAGAGAAAAACTGAGAGAAAAGGAAAGAGTGAGTCAGGATGCGACCTCATCAAAAGATGACAAATTGCAGCTACAGTAAATGCGACTATTTCCATGGCAAAACATTCAAAAACAAAGGAACGTCTGGAGTCTCCACTGGAATGCTGCTCATGTCAGAGTGGAAAATCTGCTGAGACAAAAACTCCCAGCTGATAACACATACAGTAATACTACACAATTCATGCATACTCAATGAATAATTATCAGTTCAACCATACTGTATCATATCCATTGGATCAGAGGTAGAGGAGACTCTTGGGAATACACTACATTTGGGTTTAAAAGACCATGACAGGCTCCATATATAATTCTACAACTTGCTGGTCAGTGAAGAGAAACAACCTTTGACTTGACATACATATTTGCTATGTCTGCTTAGAAAGTGTGAAGTTACAGAGGAAGGATGTGGTCTGATAGTGCAGGTATAGTGATGCAGTCCAACCCTATTGCCAGGCAGAACGTTGATATTAGACGACTCTGCAAAACCTCTAATCACTAATAAGGTTTTGGAATGCTAATGTTTTTTAGTTCATTTATTACTTTAATATCTGTAAATTGCAACTATGGTATGGTTAAGTATTGTTCAGGTTAGGGAAAGATCATGCGGTTAAGAACAGTTGATTGAGTAAAATGACTATAAAATCTGTGTGTAAATGCAGATTTCTCCCCTACGTTGACCTTATTTTAAAATAATGGTTTACTTATTTTAAGTATATTAATATATGTAGTTTTTCTTTAAACATGAATGTGTCTGAATTTTACAAATAGTCAAATCTGTCTGACTTATTTAGTCAGTTTTAGTTGGACTTTGAATTACATTAATTTGAATACAAAGATAAATTTCTACAAGAAATTATCTTCATCATGCTAACATGAAAAAAGCCAATTAGAACCACAGTTACACGTATACATGGCCAAGAAAATAAATCGTCCTTCTCCAGGAGAAATCTAGGTGGGGCAATCAGGTTTCGCTAATCCCTTGCCAAGATTAGAAACATTGGTTTTTATTCACATGATGTTAAAAAAGTCATTTCAATGCACTGTGCGACAGGAAGTGAACTGAGTATGGAGAGGTACACACCCATCCTCCACCTCAACCTCCATAGCCTTACATTTCACATTGCTTCATAAAGAACACATTTCCTGCATTGGAAGTGGACTTGGGCATTGGATGTAGATGCACTGCAAAATTTGCGCATACTCTCTATGGATATGGGACTGTGGAGTCTGATAGAGTACAGCTGTACAGGGTGTTCTTTCAAAATGACATACAAACCTGCAATAACTGGGGGTTTACTGGGGGCAGTAAACACTGACATATCATCACCTCTTAAGTTAACTGTCTCGTGGTATTATGACTCGTGGTATTATGATTTGGACTCTTTGTGCACAAAGAGTCCAAATCATAATAGTCCAAATCATAATACCATCCAGATCGTGACATTAACTTGGCTTATTTGCTCATCCAGCAGTTACGGAGCAACATTATTATTCATTTGGAGCTCCATAAAGCTGCACGAGAGCTGCAGATTCTGGTGATAATTCTCTGTAGATTCTTCACTACGAGCGACCCCTTCCACATGGTTTTCACATTGTCTTTTGATACACTGTTATTATAAAAATATCGATTACAGCTGCTTTAAGATAATATTCCTGGTAATAAACTACACTGTTGAATAGCAGTGCGTTTATGTAGGACGCATGCTATGAGCTGCTTTGCCAATTTTAGTCAGGCAATTAGCATAACGGCATTCTGTGTTGAGATGAGATGCCTGATCAATTACGAAGGCGGAATACCAAAACAACATTGTAACAAGCTGATAATTAATTACCTCAATAAGTTTGTCCCATATTTCATTGACAGGTGGGTCAAGTCTATGTTTGATAACTGTTATATTAGCTAAAAGTCACCAAATACAAAGAGAAGAAGCACTTTATGGTATTTAAACTGCATGAAGAGACTATACAGTGCCATAGAAAAACACAGATTAAGTAGAAGGAAAAAAGCAAAAACAAAGAACCTGCTAGCGAATCCTTCACTACATTAGTGTGAAAACAAGATGGACCAATGTAATGAGCGAGAGGAACAGAAAGAAAAGAAAGGGATAGAATCCAGGGAGGCTGGTCATGTGAGCCAGTGGGCAGAAGGAAGGAAGATGGGAGCTGGGGGTGAGAAAAGGAGGGCATGTCACCCTCCATCAGCACAACTCTCTCTCTCTCTTTTTTTTCTGTTCAACACTTTTTTTCCACTACCAGCAAGCTATTTCCAACCCACAGCGTGTGTGTGTGTGTGTGTGTGTGTGTTTGAGTGAGTGTGTGCTGGAGGTGAGGTTAGGGGCCGAGGCCATTAAAGCTCTGTTAAAACACTTCTGATGCTGTTGGCTGATGCTGAAGCAAAAGCAGAGTGAAAAAAAGAGAGGAAGTGAGACAGTGAGGGAGGGAGTACACACTCAGTGACTATCTCGGCCCGCCCAGCAGTCTGCTGGCAGCCTGTCAATACTATGAGCACAGAGGTGCGAGATGAGTCAACAACCTAATTCGAACATCAAACTTTCATGGGCAGCAGAGGGGAAGAGCAGGATGGAGAGATGAGAGAGGTTTGTTGTTAACGCTTTCTCCATCACCTGACCTTCACTCCTTCAAACCTTTTAAAAACCCTTTTATAAACCGACCCCTTTTACACACTTGCACACATACAGTGCCACCATATACAACCCAGGAACACACACGGGGTTGCACTTCTAAAGTTCTGACCTGCGGCTGAATTACATTTGGAGCGTTTTAGCAAGATATAATAGTGACCCTCTCACCCTCTCTCGCTGCCCCCAATGCTTTGCAGAAATTCTCTCGCCCAGACAGAGAGCGTGCTGGCGGCTTTATTTATTAAATATGGCCTGAGAGAAAAAGCAACATGGGCGAGCTGAGAAACCGTTTTAAGAGACCGGCTTTTAATGGCTTTCTGACATGCTGGGATGGTAGTGGTTGGGTGGCGGCTTGGAGGGGACACCTCTTGAGTGGCAAATGGTGTTTGTCCAAGCTTGTTGTCCCACTGTGTCAGTGTATTGGAATGTGTTGTGGTCATAGGAAGGACAGGGAGCTTAAGATCATACAGTGAAGAAGCAATTAGCAAAAAGGGAAACTCATACAGTATTACCAAGAGAAACCCAGGCTTATACTGTAGCTCTGCTTGGATCATACTAGTTTGTCCAAGATATGTCAGGGAACTGAGCAACTTGAGATATTCATTACTTTTAGCAGCATCCATATTTGACCAAAATATAATTTTCTGCCATTCATAAATGGCAGAGGTGTTCTCATAGGTGGTTTGATAACGCTACACCAGGGATTTGGCGATCATATGCCATGTGCCTCATGCAGGTTTTTATTTAACTAAATATTACAACATATGATTTCACTGATTGACATTTAACAAGAAAGGAGGAACTGAAAACTAGAATCACTGGGAGATTGATGATTGAGAGAGGACTTTCTCTCTTGTTTAGTTTTTTTTCATCATTTGATTCTCCACAATGGCACTAGTGAAAAACAATGGGAAGCAGGAAAGCGTGCTCTTGACTTCAGAAACAGTAGTTTACAAAAAACCAAAACAAAAAACCCATGCGATTGAAAGCTCCAGAATGAGGTAGTAAGTCGAGTTCCGATTTTTTTTGTTTGAAAAGGAAAACAAAAGCTGTTTCCTTGGACAAAATTATTCAAAATTATGAAAAAATTTGGGCAGAAACTCAGTTGTTTTGGTGATTAATCAATTACCTTAATCCGGCGATAAAGCATTGCACTTCCATAAGGTTGGGGGACTTGCAACAGAGATGATAGTCAAAATCAAAGAAGCAGAGGCCATTATATCCTGACTTTTAAGGTGGAGGAATGCTCGAGAAGTATTTCTTTTTAAGTGTCATCTGACCACAAAGGAATGCAAATGACCCCCAAAAAACACATGTCTACATTCAGTGCAGAAAGCCCTCTTGCGACTGTAGTAATTATGACAGGAGCTGAGGAGGAAGTAAGGTGACGTTATTATAGAGCGACAAAACATCAGACTTTAACAAGGGGGACAACGCTGACAGTCCACGTTTTTAAAAGCATGACCATGATCATTCCCTAACAACAAGTATTAAATTCACCAATCCAAACACTGAGAAGCTTCAACCAGTGAGTGTTAAGCATTTTATGATTAAATGATTATCAAAATGGTTGTCAATAAATGTTCTGACTCATCGACTAAACTGTTTCAGCTCTAAATAAAAATATAAAAATGTGGCTAATCTTGTTGTAAACTTAATATGCTGTAATCTGAAATCTAACTGAATGACATTCATGATTATTTTACTGTACGTCTTTTGGACATACAGAGACACACAAGAGTAGAAAAGGTGTCAGAGATGAAGACAGTAAACAGTGATGGCATCTCTCACTGATACAAACAGCAGTGCAGCATTGTCATTGTAATGCTCACAGTGTCCACTGACAGCTCAAACCCTACTGGTGCTGCTGCTGGTGACTGGTCCATGTACTGTGGGCACTGGAAGGACTGGGGGTGTGTTTCTGGGAATAATTTCTCGTTTATTTATTTATAAAATTAAAAATAATTATAAGGTGTTCAGTGGTGCTCTGGAATCAAAGATTAAAGTATGTCTGCTTGTCAATGGGCATTTGTGCCTTTGTGTAACTTCTTTGTATGTAAGCTTTTTCAGTATATCTCAACATAATGGTTACACTCATTAATCAAAGCTTTTCTGCCTATGGTATAATCACATGGTGATCCAATGATGTAAATGCTTAACACTAGCAGAGGGACAGTATTTAAGTCTTCTTATATCTAATACACCTTTCTGCCAATGCTACGTTCCTCTGGTTTCTCTCCTTTGGATCTACTTTCTTTCTTGCTCTTTACCCTAGAATAAAGATGAAACTGCATAAAAAATACAATAACTTAAATAACCAATGAGGTACATTAATCACACACCACACATACTATATGTACATGCAGAATAGTGATAATACAAAGAAAAAGAGCTGAGGTTAAGTAGGGAATTCAATTATTTATGCCCACATAAAAATATCTTTTACAGGGTTACACTGAGTCAGTGCCAGTCAGGCTCATTCACTATTTATATGATGGAAGGTTCTTGAACGTACCTAGTGAATGTTTCTTATTATAGTTATGATCATTTCACATGTCTGACCATTGCAGTGTGGATCAAGATTTTAACAAATTCAACAAATAAAGCAAAAGCCTACAAATAAATAAATAAATAAATAAATAAATAATATAAAACCTAACTCAGCCTACATTGGTAATTACTAACTTAAATTTCATTAGTCTGGATTTGGAGTTTTAGTGTCTTATAATTGGCCTAAATGTTGATTTACATTTTGGAAAAATATACATTTCTGAGGAAAAACATAATTAGCCACATTTTTGGGGAAATAAACTGTTAAATGAAAATATGCTACTGGTCACTTCAGTCCACAAATATCCAGATATCCAGTAAGCCTCTGAAAACTGTTGTATTGCTCTGAACGTTTTCTATAGTGATGTGTGAAGTCTGATTTATGGTAGTCGAGCTCTTCCCACTTCCCCACAACCAAGCTCAGACAACTCAGCCGCCACAACACTGTCAAAACCATCACGTTGCCAAGTGTAAGAACACACCCTGGTTGGTAAATCACATTCTCTGTGGTTGCAAATATGCGGGAAAAAGCTGACAGCCAACTCCATCTTGAATCTCTACTTTCCTTTGCAGGGCCAACTGTAAAACATCTCGTCGGGGCTTGGCAGTCGGGGTTTCTGGCAAACTAGGATGACAGCAAGGCAAACAAACAAGTTTGGAGGGTTTCTCCAAATGTTCTCTGGTGGATGTGTGATGGGCAGGGGAGGAGAGCAAAGAGGAGGGAGGGAGGATTAAGGAAGACAGGGAGGGACAACATGGGAGGAAAGACGGGGTGTTGACAGAGGAGAGGGATGGCTTGGAGAGTGTGAGGTAGAAAGATGAGAGATGAAGGGATTAAGAGAGGATACAGATTAAATAGTAAATAGGAGGGGAGGTGTCAGGGCTAGGTTTGTCCAGTGAGGGATTTTGTAGGCCAGCACAGACTATTTTTGGACAGAGGCAGCTGGCAGCTGATATTTTCTGCTAGCATCCAGCATATACATTTTTGAAAGAGGAAATAACACAATATTTCCCTACAAATGAAAAGTCGAATTCATAAGCAATAAAACACCGCCTTGCTCAATTCAATACACTCAGATGTTTTGCTGCTACAGTCTTACTTGGTCTGGTATGACCAGTAGCTGGTGGCTAATGTTAGCTGAAGTTGGCAAAGTCTCAGTCGGGTCAAGTAATGATGATGTCTTTAAAGCAACTGACTTGAGAGAATCTTGGGAAATAAAGAGAAATTTGACATACCATTACGGTGTAATTGTCTCAGTAAACCACAGTTGTCACTGTTCAGCAGTAGTTAGTTACTAAGTTAGTCTTGCCTTAAAACTTTACAATTTGGAGTGCCCCTGTGGCTTAGGGGTTAAGATGCCGACCAATGTCACCACTTCGAGTCCAGTGGGGGGACCTTTGTTGCAACTCTCCCCCTCATTTCCAGTTCTCTCTCTCTATTGTCTATAATAAAGGCTTAAAATACTTTATGATTCAAGATTCCTATGGTGTTACGGTTTCAAAATCCTTCAAACAAAGCTGTTATCAAACACCTTCCAAAAACCACTCCTCCCATACCTTTCCAATGTTGGAATCTACACTACTTCCAACTTCCCAAAATCTGACAGGAAGTAGCTCAGTCAGTTGGGACGTCTCCTGGGAACCAGAGGGTGGCCAGTTCAGGTCTAGCATGGACCACAGTACGGGGTGTGGGCAGGTGTCCTTGAGGAAGGCACCGAACCCCTAACCGCTATGTGGCAGGCCCATCACTCTAATATCTCTGCCCACAATTGCATGTCTATGGGTCCTGTGTGTGCATGTCTGTATTTCAGGAATGTGTGTGTGTAAACTGTACAGTGGAGTGAAAAAGTTGGGGATTAATAAAGTAATTCTTCTTTTTTACGCACACCAAGAATGTCTTTGAAGAGAAACCGTCCAAAAGTGTGTGCAATTGAATGATTCATCGTCTCTCGCCCCTCTCTGTAGCCCTTTCAGGCATAGTGGTCACTACAGTGGAAAGCTATTCAAAAGCCGTTGTCTTTTTTCTGCATGGGTTTTGATGGTATAGTTGCACATCAGCCACCACAGTGGACGCTAGTGCATCATCCCATACACTGCCACCCACTGGCCAGTCGTTGCAAGTGCAAAACAAATTTCTCAAAACCAAGATGGCCGATTGCCGACAGGCCAGAAACACTGAGTAGCTCAGAAATATCTTGCCAGTCCTTCTATAATAGGAGACCCTTGCAGGTAAATACATTTTGGTAGGAGTAATAGCTAAAGAGTAATACAATTGTTAAAATTGAAAACAACAATATTTTTGTTATTTTTGTATATTTAAAAAAATATACAGTTCAACAGGGGGATGCAGGGCAGGGGGGCTGAAGAGCTAGGAGCTGAATGAGGGAGGGAAGAGACAGGAGCAAGGTTTAGAAAGAGAGGAGAGAGGCTGAGGAGTCAGGAGCAAGGTTCAACGTTTTTGCATTGCAATGAACAATATAAAATATGTTAAATGTTAAAATATGGGAACACATTAGTTTAACAGCATTAAATTGCTTAAAATGCTGTCTACCTGAGTGGACATGTGAAAAACTCCTTGAAAAAGTTAAAAAAAAATTTTCATACCTAGAACACATACATACATATGTATACATAGAGGAATAAAAACACACAGGAAAAAAAAATCCTGATTGAGGTTGTCATAATTCATGCATGAAAGGGCTAGGACGACACGCTCGAGGGTTGTCATCCAGAACAGCTATAAACATTTTTGCCTTTAGACGTGATTGGACAACACTTAATGAAGTAGTTAGTTTCAAGCATAACCTGGCCTTAAGTCTCATTTTACAAACAATTATCACTTCCACAAACAAAACAAAGTCCTATATCTACTTCAAACTCCCAGTTTCTTTCCAAGCCCATGCTTACCCGACTTAACTGCCTATAGGTGACGGGGAAATAAAAAACGGGCCAACAACAACAAGGATAACACCAATATTTACAGTGATAATAGTAAAAACATGAAAATAAAATAACAATACATGTTGCATTCCTTAACAAGAAATACGGAAATGAATGAAGCAATTTCCCACTAAAAAAAGTCACAGAGAGCAACTTATAGAGTACAATGTTGAGTATAATGTTCATGTATTTCCTCATTATGTAATGCTGTTGATAATGAGTGCTAAATTATGTAATAGCATCTGAACTGATGAGGAGTCTTTGCAAAAAGACATGATATGAAAGACAAATGATCATCCGAAAGCATTAACTAGGCTTCATGTAAAAACAAATAAATATAGTCTAGGATAAGAAATCAGTTACTTCCTCTTCTAGGCTCTGCAGGCCACAAGAATCACATCCATCATATCACGAGAGGATTGCACTGGCTTTTTCTCATTTTTACTCCCATAATATCTGTGCTAGCTTGTCTTCCCATTAAGTGGTGTGGTAATTAGGACATCAATACATGCTAAACAAAAAGGAGGTTGGTGAGGGAGGAAAATGCAACATGGGACTGTAGAGTGGCACGTTTTCATCATCAACAGAAGGAGCACAGTGCTACACTGACGCTGCAGTTTGTCGACTCATTGGCTCAAAATGCTGAGTGACCCTGATGCCGGGTAATTTTTTCTAGGCCCTTCTGTCCTCTTGGGTCAGCGCTACACTGTCCTGGAGAGAGGCCAGTGCTTGCATGAATAAGTAAAGACCGTTGGGGGACCAAAGTCCGTTGGCTGACGTTTCCACCCCACTGAATTTTAACACATTAGGAAGCCCCACTGCCAGTAATGAGCCAGAGACAGAGGGATGGGGATGGGGGCGCGTTGAAGGGTGAGAGAGCGTACTCACATCCTCAGAGCATAACTCCCTAAGCACAATAGACTGTGTCACTCTAAACCTGTTATTGTTGTGCAAATGTTACTAACATCTCATGTGAAAAAGATGGCACTCCTGATTGGTAACCTTTTACTTAAAGTGGACTGGTGTGCGTCAGCAACAGCATAAGCCCATAGACACAGACAAACGCTGATTACAATATAATCACTCGACAAGCATAACAACTTCCAAACAACATCATGCTTTTATGCATATTACCATATTATTCTGTAATTATATGGTCATCATGTTGTCAAATGGGGGTATAACAAGCTCATTATTCTTCATAAGCAGTCTGTCATAAATGATCAGCATGATAAAATATTGATTATATTACTATAATAAAAAAAAAATCCATTGAATCCATTACCAATGCTTCGTCATCTAAAGTATTTTAACTTAATATTTAGCATGTAGTTATGGTCCTTTCTGATGCCAAATATACAGCACTTTGAGTAAGGCGTTAAAAAGTATCATATCGTCAAACTGTTGTTGAACAGCACTACAAATGGTAAAAACTACCTATGTTTCAATTTTCTTGATAAGCGACGTCTTGCGGCCATGCAAAAAATGATAGTTCTTTCTCATAAGCAAAGGTTTAAGCGGAAGACGCGTGATCACATGATATTGGTACAAAACCTTTTATGGAGGAGTTCAGGTGGATGGTTGGGTTTGAAAAGTGTCAGACCTTAACATAAAAGACTGTAGTTTGCATCCCATGTCCTACCAAGTGTCAATCTTAGTTTAATCATGAATCATTTATAATGAATACAATATTTCCTTAACCTTAATGAAGTAGTTTTAGTTGCCTAAATCTAACCAAAGAGGTCGCAGATCAGAAAATGCTCATACGAATAGCTATTATAACTGATATTGGGTGGTTTTAAAAGGCACTGAAAACCCTATTTTGTCATTTAGGTATGAAGACTTGTTGGATATGTGGCACCCCAGATCAGAAAAAGCATGTCCTTTTTGGAAGCCAATGACAAAATATCTATTTTGTCGTTTAGGTATGAGGACTTGTTGGATTATTCATCATGTTCACATCTAATTACATAGATTCCCCGGCCAGTTATGATTGGCATTGGTGCAGCAAATTTTATGGACAGTCAAGTCATAATTAAAATAGAGGTTTCAGGTCGTTTCAATTCACTGGGTGCTTTCAGAGGATTCATCAGGCTCTGACCAAGGGAGTTCATACTGTAGCCAAGGTTGTGTGTGTTGTTCTTCAGAGAAAGAATGTGTGTGTGTGTGTGTGTGTGTGTGTGTGTTTTCTCCTCATCTCAGCCCCAGTGCCCCTGTGCCCTGGCCTCTCTTCCTCCCCCACTGTGTGCAAGTTTATTCACAGGAAATGCAGGGGAGCCTTACGGGTGGCTGGGCTGATGCGAAGCGACGTGGCGTCTCCAGCGAGCCGGGAACTTAGCATGTCAGGCAGGTCAGTACGGGGCAAGCAGACAGTCGATAAAATATTCAATACAGCACTCCCAGTTCATGGATCTAATTCCTCAGAAAAGCCCCCCCTCCAAAATCCAAAGGAAAAAAATCATCATCTCTCCCTCTTCTCTTCACACCGGCTGACTGGGTGGGTGGGTTTATCAAACTCAGGGTGCAAAAGCCTCTTGTCAATGAAGATCTAACTGAGTCTGGTGGCAAAACTGGAGTGGATTCCTCTTTGCACGATGACTTCTGGATTTCCAACCCATCCCAGCTAGCCATTTTCAGAGCGAAAGTTCAAAAGTGCATCGTGACCTCTTCCAGCCTAGGCACTTGTACCCTAACACAGTAACCGAGTCTTTCTGTCCTCAACTTTTTGTTTCTGAAAAAATACTCTTCTTGTTCGCACTTTTCTTTGGCTTTTATTTTATGTGCCCTCCATCTTTCCAGAGCCCAGGGGGCATGAAGAAAACATACGGCAGAGTTTGACAGTGCGGCGAGTGGAGTCTGGAAAGGCTGGCCCTGGAATGTCTTGTGTCAGTTTAGCGCAATGGGCGCTAATCCCAATTAGCATCACTCAGCTGCACTGAGGGCGCATCACATCGACTCAGCCTCTGCTTAGACAGGCGCCCTCCGTGGACCAGGAGGATACAGTGAAACACCAGCTGCTATCGGCCTGTTTCGCTGATTAACCCAGACACTAAGATGTCGTTGCTGTGTCTTTTGACTCCCGAGCCGCCGCCTCCTCCTCCCTTTGTTGTCTTCGGATAGCTTCCGTCTACTTACATTTTTAACAAGCGTCTCCTCTGTCTCCATCTCTTTTATTGTGTCGTCTGAGTGCGTGGTATTTTATTACTTACACTGCATAGATTGGTTGAGTACACTGGATCAGTGTTACCCACTCAAATGGTTTTCCTTTCTCCCTCTGAATAATTAATGGGAATGGATGGTTAAGGACAAAGGCAGTGAAGACTCCATTAAGGGGCGAGATGTTGAGAGGTGCTGACTTCATCATTGGACTTGTTAGTGCCAGGGGTAGTGATCCAATTCAGACAATATTCTACAGGCTTCTGCACTAAAGCATGGTCACTAAACAAGTACTGTACATTTCTGACAACAGGACAGCAAGCAGCACTGAAAGCAGGAATTGTTAACTCCAAAACCTCATAGTCTTAACAGTTCTCATGCAATGCAGAGATTCCTGGCAGATATGCTTTCACTGGACACCTGCATGGGTTTTGAGCACGCTAAAAACAAAGTGTTTGGACTAACAAGGTAATGTAAGTGAAGGGGGTGGGGTGAGAATGCAGCTTTTATGGAGTACAATTGGGAGCTAACCTAAGTGATAAAAATAGCTGGATCTGGCTGTAAGGGGTTTTGTTTTTGCTTTTCCAAAGGCACGTCATAATACATCCCAGAGTTTCAGGGCCCCGCAGCTTTCAGATACCTATAAATAAATGCTTTCCTGAGCTTTACTTCTCTCTCTTTCACTCGCAGACACACACTCATGCAGGGTCTGGAGCCAAGTAAATACCCCCCTTCTGATGAAAAACATTCCAACACTACCAACACCGTGAAAGGGGAGTGGATGGTGGATGGGGTGGCAGTGGTGGGGCTTTTAAAATTGACTCAACCGCCTGTTTTCCCCAAGCACTATTTTCACTGCCACCATTTTCACAGAGAAAGAAGCCCTCAGCTCTCTCTAAGGGTTTGCTGTGCTTAGTTGCAGAGAGAGATGAGCCTAGTCTCTTCTTGAGCACTGCATGTTCCAGACTGGGAGGAGGAACGAAATCTAATCCCCTCCCACCCCTCGTTTTTTGTGCTGGATAGTACTGCCAAAGAGTGGTCTTCTCCAAAGGGCTATCTTTCTGTTAGGGTTCAGGACATGATAACTTAGGTAGATGAGACACAACCAAAATACCAACCTGTCACAAGCAAAAGTTGCAGTAATTTAAAGCTTAAGTAACTCATTTAACATCCAACTTAACGCTTCTGAGATACATGCTGTTACCAAGTAGCAACAACTACGGTTAAAAGGTGAAGCCAATTCAGATGAGCCTTAAGAGTTCCTCCAATGTCCACTAGATGCTGAGAATTGCAACTCTACTGACATTCAGAAAAATCCCAACATATATATATATATAAAGTCTCTTTTATTCACAAGTAATTTGGATCTCATTATCTTAATTCACTTCGCCTTCAGAAAACATGACATGTTTTCGTGTTTCCACAGTCTGTGGCTCTTACATGTAATCGTTTTGGTACACTGCAAGAACACCATGACTCTAAACTAGGTCATTTAGTAATAATAAAAAAGCACAAAATAAAGCATGAATCAACACCACAATTCAGGGTCATGTTAGAGGTGGTTTCTGTTCTGGCAATATATCTTGCCTTCACCAAGATACTCAAACTATTTTTTTCAGAAATGTAAATTTAGACAGACCACGGTCATGGATGAAATCTGGAGAAATTATTTGGATCTGATGACAATTACTGATTTTCTCTCACTATGTTCGCCAAAGTGCTAAGTCACCTTAATTTAAATGTCCACTCTCTTTTGCGGTGCCAGTAAAAGATGTACTCTTGAAATAGATACAAGTCATGTAGAGTAAAATACTCAAGTCAAAGAATACTCAAGTGGAATATTTAAAAAAAAATTTTTTAAACCAACTTCCAACCCTAAAATCAATTCTCAATAAGTATAATTACACAAAAAAATACTCCATGACAAGCAGTAAAAGTAAATGTAATCCATTGCCGTCACTCTTGGAAGTTATAGGAGGAGGGGTTGGTGTTGCTGACTTCAGGAATGCTGTCGGTTCAGAGTTGTAAACGGAGTTGGCCTTCTCCAACAATGGGGCATATTTTGCAAGATGCTGGGAGTCGATAGCAGGCGTCCGCCATGACAAAGGGCCACTTCTCCGGCTCCGTGAGAAAGGCATGTTAGTTCAGCTCTTTGATACAGGACACTGTTTCTCTGACCACCATTCATTTCCATGTATAACAGACGACTCAATGGACATTGCGCATTAGGCATAACTTGGCCCTCCTACACACTGTCAGAGGCCGTATTATGGAGGCCTGAGAGCCAGGCTTCTCTAAACACTCCTAGGTGTCTCATAAAACGAGCTTGGAGTGTAACACAGAGCTTGAGCTTGAAAAAAAGCTTGGGCTCTGTCTTTTTCTGCCTTTAGTTTTACTCTGTAGTTGAGACATGAGCGGTCTCGAAGCCCCGGGTTTTGGCGGAGCATCGGAAGAATAACATGGTTGAGACATCCACATTTGTTTCCACTTATGTTACATGATCTTTAAGAGCCTAATTTGAACAAATCCCTTGCTTCCACCGCACACTGTACTTTCTGAGAGCGCTCTTAACATACGTATGCTGGGTGTTAATGTCATGCTCAAAGTAAACAGTGCCGATGCTCAGGGCTGGGTAGAGTGCACCCTATTTCTGGCCTGCCAGACTAGCTCTAGTCTTTTATTAAGAAACCAAATGAAATGAAGCAAGAGCAACAAAGGCTGCCTGGACCCTGTCATTTCTGGGCCACTATAACATTTCTCCAGCTCAGTCTCTTAATATTCTTTCTTTTAAATTCTCGACGCCATCATCCTCAACACTTTGCAGCATAGGTTATTAAAGGAGAAGTGAAAATCTCCCAAAGGGGGGTCATTTGGATCAAATGACATTCATTCAAATTCCACCTAAACTTGTTTCCCCTCCATCACCACCAGATGTAAATTAACCCTAACCCTAACTATATAAAACCAACGATACAGACAAGTGGAGCACAAGGTACTGTAATTATCCAAACATTACACTTAAAAGGGAAGAGAAAACTATGAGGAGGATGCATGATTAATAATTTTAACAGAACAAAAAAGTACACTAAAAAATCTAATGAATAATAATACACGTCATAATAATGAGGGTGGAGAACGTGTGCTTAAAAGCTGCCAGAGAGCCGAGTGCCCGGGGATAAAGCAGGCTGCCCGAGGCTCCTCTACCACATGAAGGCTGCACATTTTCTGTTGCTGAGATACCTCTCTTCAGCTCACTTTGCCTATCTCCCATCGCTATGTGGCTGTACCTCTGGCTTGTGGCACTTGCCCCAGCACACTGTGAGTGCTACAGCTCTGGGGATTGCCAGCACCATGTCAAAAGAAAGGGGAGAGAGAGAGTGAGAAAAAGAAGAGGGTAGGAAAGGTGCTGGTGAAATGTTAATGTCTTGTCGTGTTCAATATCCATATCTTTGGTTAGGTGACGGCAGCCACCCTCCCTACCATGCTGTGATGCAATAATACATGAAACGGTGGGAGGCACCACATGCGGATCAGAGTCAACCTTGTCCCTTGTTTTTCTCGAGCGTGAATATCCACACACCCTCCCATACACAGACAGCATAAACATTTCATGTTTGGTTAGTAACCATGCATGAGGAATTCCCCTACCCTGTTAGTGTGTCGTGTTTATATTGCCTTCTTGTTGGAGTGCATTGTGCAGAGCGAGCATCCTTAGCACTCCTCCTTGGCTTCCAACCTGACTTCTTTCTCTTTTACGCACACTTGCAGTCTACCTGAAGGCGAGTCATAAGTTTCTGAGACACTGGCTAAGTCTTCTCACACCAGGAGGGATCTGCTAGGTTATTGTGTGTCTGGTCTGGGGTGGAGGTCACCCAAAGTTACAGGAAGGAATCCTGACGACGGCTGAGGGAAGAACAGGGATGTGTATGTGTGTGAAAGAAAAGGGGTGGAGATGGGGGGGGTTGGGTGCTGTTGGGCTAATGTCTGGCAGATGACAGATCTGTGAATTCTTTCCTAGTGCCCACAAGGCAAAAGAAGCGGTGGTGTGGCGGTCACATCTTCAGAACACTTACAGTCTTTATCCCGCTTTTCTTCGCCCATCCTGGGGGGCTCAGCCTGTTGATTACTACACAGGAGGCTATTCAGCAGCTCCCCCTCCTCCTCACCTCCCTCCCTTCACACGCACACACATACACAACCGTCCCCCCACCCCCAACCGATCTTCCCTTTGCTTCTGGGATGATCTGAAATCATATTTTGCAGTGGTGCAAACATAATGGGAGGGGTGAGGACAAAGGCAGGCCTGCTTTTGGTGCAAGCATCTTTTTGTCGCTCTGCACAAAAGCGGTCAGTTCAACGCCTCGTCCCACAACAGCGTCACACGGTCTTTTAACCCCCAACCCCCCCAAGCTTCGCCCACCTCCCGACCAAAGGAACGCTTGGATGATACGCCAAAACCACACAGAACCACACTCTCAAACACACTTTGCGCTGGGCCCTGACAGGCCAGCTAAACACAAGTTTCTCTTAACACTTCAATCAATTCTCCACCCCTGCAGCAATACACCCCTCCCTCCTTAAGACTGAAATGAAGCTGGTGAATCGGGAACAGTAAAATGTGTGTTTTCAATCCCTGACCCCTGAGCCTACACGCCTGTCTGACTTTTAGACTTTTAACTCTTGTTCGCGACACAGTCGTGTGTGTGTGTGTGTGTGTGTGTGTGTGTGTTGTGGTAGGCTGGGAGAGGGGGATGCTGGGGCAGAGGCATGGGGTAACAGAAAAAGGGCAGTCAACAAAACTCAATTGTCCTCAGAGTGGTGGTAATTGCATTTGATTAAAATAATGACAGGGTGTCAGGCCGTTCCCCTTGGTGGGAGTGTTGAGGGCCTGACACCGAAACTGAGGAGGGGCCGAGAGACAGTGTGACAGAGTGAGCACTGTGTGGTCCATTGTCATAAAGCTGAAAGTGTGGCACTCACCTGTATCACCACACAAGACCAGGGCATGAGGTCAGCACCACATGGAAGAGAGAAAGAAAACAATTAAAGGATTAGTTCAGCAGTCAATTACACATGAAAATGAAAACAAACGAATGAAAAACAGAAAAGGGAAAGTATAGCAGTAACTCTTCAGAAAGCCTTAAAAGAATAATAAAAGTAATGACATGTAGTCAACATTTTACATTTTTTCTTTACACCACTGATACTCAGCTTACGGCCCATGGGCCAAAATCTGCACCGCAATAGGGTGCCAGGTGGCCTGCCAATAAATAATAAATAAAATAAAGTGATTCACATTTGGAATTTTTTGTTTATACCAATTAGTAAATGTTCAATAATGTCCCTTGGCTATTAAAGTTGGATATTAGCCCATCAGCAATCTGCGTACTCCAAGTGGTGACACTTTCTGCCAAAAGTCCACGTACGACTGACCTGCGTGGGGCACGTGGGAGAGGTTTGCCTTCAGGGCTGTCTGCCTGGCAGAAATTCCTGAGGGCAAACTTCTCCCATGTTCTGTGTGGGGCTGCTGCGACTGCATTTGCCTCTTGGCACAGATGAGTGAGGACAGCTAATGTCGAAAGGTGGACAATGAAAACAGGCAATTCAATGAAAACTGGACGGATGAATTTGCCTTTATTTTGCCCATTTTAAATAAAGAATTTCAAAGAAAGATGAGTTATAGGCCTTTTTAATTTTTCTATTAATTTTATCTGATAAATAGTATTAATATTTGTTTATTAACTGGCCCCTGGCCTCCTGTCATTTTGCAAAAGTGGCCCTCGGGCAAAGCCCGTTGAGTATCCCTGCTTTACACAGTAAGATATAATGTCTTAAAATGGAGTTTAAGACAATACACAGTGATATGTGTAGGTTTGGTTTAAGGGAAACTCTGGTATTTTTAAACCTGGGCCCTATTTTGTTTTTTACAAATATTTGGGTCTAAATGACTAATAGTTACCAAATGTTTTGGAATTGGTCCAGTTGGTCCACGAACGGGCTGCAATGGCTGCAACGTAATCCTTTGGGGCAATTGTGCCCGTGAAAAGTCCGTCCACTAAAAGTGCTTGTTTTTGCCACTGACAGGCTCAGACTGTTATTCTAGTGTTTGACAACATTATGGATATGGATCGCTCTCTGTACTCCAACACAACAAACTCTTCTCTCCAACTCTGACTCATGTTTCCACCGTCATCTTCTTGCAACAACTCAACTCTTTTCCTTGAGCGAGACTTTCTGTTTCCGGTTAAACAAAAAGCATCTTACTCTTTAACAAACAGTCTGTCTCTCTAGGGATCCTCTCCATAATGTTGTCAGACACTTCAAATAACAGTCTGAGCCTGTCAGTGACAAAAACAAGCACTTTTAGTGGACGGACTTTGACGAGCGCAACTGCCCCAAAGGATTACGTTGCAGCCATTGCAGCCCGTTCGCAGCTGCTGGCAGAGGTGATCTACTGCACCAATTCCAAAAACTTTTGGTATTAAGTATTAGTCATTTTGACCCCAACATTTGTTAAAAAAAAAATAAGGCCCAGGTTTAAAAAGTTTAGATAACTAAAACTGCTTGGTATCACGGAGGAACACACACGGATCTTGGCCGTGGTTCCGGTAAGGAAAACATTGGTGTCACGGTTAAAGGAAACCAACAGTGACTGTTGGTATAAGACAGGGTGTGAACAGCTGTCTTTCATGTGAAAGTCACACAGTAATTAATCATCCATTCTGACCTCCTCCCCAAGAGATCTGTGATGGTATAATGTCATGCCAACTCTGCTGTTGCTACTTATTGAGGACAGTATTATTTTCATAAACACATGGGGCCTTCTTGTCAGGTAAACTAGATTGTTTTTAATTGTTGTCTTTCTGGTGAGGACAGTGTCAGAGGAACCTTTACTCCTGTTGTGGACACCTCATAATATCATCCTCAACCATCAAAATCCAAGCTGTTCTCAGCCAGTATACTCAAATACAGGGCAGTATGAACGTCCACACTTTGCCGGCCTGTCCTTTGCCTCGACCCGCAACAGCCATCAGCGGTGTTAACTAGTCTCTGCTTTTGATGCACGCTGAAGCCAGAGAGAGAGAAAGGGATAGAAGCTTTTACAAGTGGTCCCACAGCACTGTCTCTGCTCACTGTAAAAGCAGCGCTCAGGGACGGAACAGGGGACAGGGAGAAGAAAAGAGCAAGACAAAAGTGTGTGTGCGTGTGAGATGTGTGTTCAGGCCATGGAGAATATGATAGCCGGTAGGGATGTCAGGAGCCACTGAAAGGAGGATGTCTAAGCTAGGCTCAGACTCTCATCTCCTCACACGGCCTCGCCCTTTCCCAGCATCCCTCTCTTGGTTTATCCCTTACACCTTCACAGGAAGTTCAGCCTGGCCCTGGAGCAAGAACCTCCCCACTCCCCCCACTCCCTCCCTCCAACACTACCAGAGCACTGGTTCACACAAAAGGAGAGGCAGTGAGTGTGTTGTGCATTAAGGGTCACAGAGATGTCAATGAGCCCATGAGGCCCTGTTGTACTTGTCTCACAACGCACTTCTGCTTAGACGTCACCGTACATGGTATGTAAAGTAAAACTAAAGGCAATTTTCCTCCACTCTGTCTATATGTAACAATGCTTATCTGAAAGCAACACCACCAAATAAATAAATACTATACTCCCAACAGCAGAGAACAGAGAGATTTCCTGTTTTCCTCCAAATGTAAAAGTTTTTTATTAGTTAATGGTGAGCAAGGATAGAGAGACATATATGAAATGCCGATATGATGGAAATAATATAGTTGTTCATACTGCAGTGTTAACTGGGTATTCAATCATACTGGTTTTCAGTGGAGAGATTTTCACATACATTTGAATTTGCAGCATTGTTGGATTCTAATTCCTAATTAGTCCTAATTATGTTTTGTTTGTATTCTTGGTATCATGACCACCTTGGATTACAGGTGTATAATTTTCAAAGCTTTTCAAACACAAGACATGAATAAAACAATGAATGAAACAATACCTGGAAGATGTAAGCATGACCACTGTGACTTGTACAGTTATTTCAACACTTAAGGTCCAAATTACAAAATGTTGGCACAAATGAGCGAAATTCAATCCCAAAGTATTCGCGTCAACTTTCATAAAACCGGGGCGTACCTGTCCGCTGGTGGTCGGTAACACTTCAATGTCCTCATTTAGCATTTATAATCAGTATATGAACACGTAACAAATGGTTTATTTGCAGAGAATATGTTTTTGCACCAGGGGAGTGTGTGCATGACTGTGAGGATACTAGGGCGACACATGGGGCAGTCAGTGATTGCATGGGTGTGTTCAGCCATGAGTTTTGGCTGGTCCTTCCACCCTCTGGCTCGGCCTATGAAACCCAGTGTGGGAGATCTAAAAGTTCAAGGTCCTCCTCACTGTGCAACGGGCCTGTGTCCCCCTCCATGTCTAAATATTTACTGTCCAGCAAGTCTAGGCTGGAGAAAAGCTGTTGTCTATCTATTAACACTTGGCCAAGATCATTCACATTGTGCAATGTGATGAATTGCAAGCATAATGAGGCATGAAAAATTCATTAGGGAAATATTTAGAATTAACGGATATCTGCGAATGAGTCATGATGTAATAAACACATAACTCTTTAGAGCTGAAAACTTTAGACTGTTACACAATACTAAACTGAAAAGAGTCTACTGTAGATAAGATCTTTGGGTCTAGTGTAATTATGAATGTACTTTTAACCACCACAGTGGACTGTATGTAAAGAGTTGCACAGTTAAGTTTTTAATACTAGAACCACCGTGGGGTCATTTTTAACCCCCTGACGTTTTCAAATGCATGTAACTCTGTTAATATAAAACCCCTACATCTCTCAGTTCACGACGTTTCCCAAAATGTGTTTATTAATCATCTAGTGAATTATGGGGCGTGTGGGATCAGAAGAAAAAAAATAATTATGATCATTTATACCTCAATGCTGATGGGTCATTTTTACCCCTCATAGAAACCGCTGTATAATGCTGCGCCATGCCGGGTTGCCTAGCAATGCCCATTTTGTAGACATCTTTTGATAAGCAGGCTGCCATATAGCCAGAGCGAGTGCTTCGTTTCTGGTATACCAGTTTAAAACAACACGTTATTAGCCAAAATTTGTTTTCTTTTTCTACAGTAATTAAATTATTTAAATGTGTATTTTGTTTGTTTGTTGTAGCTCACAGCTTAATGATGAATTTTAAAATTCAGCCCCCACTTTTTCTATCTTTAATGAAATAGCCTAAAGCAACTGTAAAATTAATACACCCCATAAACTATAACAAATAGATGAAAATGAACAACTCATCTGCTTCAAGAAATGACATCTTTGCTCACGGCAGGGGGTAAAAATTACCCCCCCCACCCCCCGGCGATTCTAGGGGTATTGTTGGCAGGGAGGGTGTAATGAAAGATGCTTTCCAGTTGCATTGTGGGAAATGTAGGATCCAGTGGAGCTTGACTCATACTAGTGACTAAATGTAAAGGTATCTCAGCCTCTGCTGCTTTGATTTTGACCAGTCTTGTTTTAATCTGTTGCTTGTGAGTCCCCCTAATTGATGGAAGTGCATTACTAAATCGCTGGAGTACCCCTTTACCCCTTTAATGCATTCATCTAAGAATCACTAGAAAATGGCATTCAGTTTATTATAAGAAGCTCTCGTCTGTTATTTATTTACTTGGTAGGATTACTTGGAAACTAGGAAAAATGTGATGTGCTTCATCTCCTTTTCATCTTGTTTGGGTTTTCAGATCCTCTTAAGGTTTGTGTCTATTGATTATACTTAGACATCATTAAAAATGACAATTTCAAAGTAAATGTTTTGGTTATAACATTGGTCATGAGGTCAGTGAACTTACTGTACAATGTGCTGACCTGCTAGGATGAAACCAAAGCCTTTTTTTCTCAATTACTTCATTACAAAGGTTCAGCAAGAAATATTGTCTGGAGACAGTGAAATTTACGTTCACAACAAATGTGACCTGCATGGGGGCCATGCTGCCACGAGTTGCTCCTCTCAGGCAGCTCAGATGGCTCCACCACTCTTCCAATTCCAGCATAGACGGCATGATCTTTATGAGGCCTGAGAGGCTAAAGTCATCTAGAATTTGGCTCATTTATTTATTCTGCCAGAGTGCAAAAGCTACAAAACCTTTATCTCACTGGGGGGAAACTAAAGAAACAGTGGAAAACATACACAGCTGTGTTGTATTAGAATCAATGTGTCATCAATCTACCTGATGTCATTCTTATAGGAGAGAAATATCAGTCACGTGCTGTCGTGGTAAACCAATATATCAGACTAATTCTACAAGTGACAGTCTAAAGAAAACTCCACCATGGAGCACAAATACACACACACACACACACATATTCTCTGCCTCTCCCTCTCTCTGATATGCCGTGATCAAAATTTCCGATCAGCAGCTAATTGGGAGTATTATTATGGAGAGCACCGCTGTTGGTGCTGAAGGGAAAAGTGACCTGTTTTTAAAAATTTGTTTATGTTGGCAGTGATGATAAAGAAAGACTTTGTTCGAGAGTGATGATGAAAAATGAGGGAGAGAAGAGACTGAGAAAGAAGGCGACTGAAAGAGTGGGAAAGAGGGTGATAGGGGAGGGGAGAAGAGACAGAGCGAGGAGTACGAACCACATGCAGAGAATTAGCAGTTCCTGGCTATCAATAACAGCGGGACATTGTGTACAGTATGTGTGTGTGTATGATGAGCCTGAGAGGACAATTAATGGGTGTAAAAGCTGTGTATATGTGCCATAACATCCCTATGTTGAAAGTCTATGTGGAATTAAATTTCAACACAATTCACATTTACAAGATGTCCTCCACCTGAACATTAGATCCTGCGGCTCAAACTCAGGAACCACAGAAGAAGATGGAAAAAAAAAAAAACACTATGTAGGGTGACATTTATCTAGTAGTTTGAAACAGTCAAGTAGGCCTTCTTTGTTTGTTGATGAACAGAACATATATCAAAGAAAAGTTAGAATCTTTAAAGCATGAAAATGTGCTGCTTGTCATTGTTTCAAGTCATTATAAACTACTCAGTTTGGGTTTTTTTGGAGTGTAATTTGTGATGAATAAGCAGTTTTAAGAACGCTTACTCATCGTGGGCTCTCAGAACTTGTATTGCGCATTTGTCGTACATCTACATTTATGAACTTCTGTGCATAGCAGAAGCCACACACACTAGCCAGATATTAGCCATGAACAAAAAGATAACTGAGATTTTCTAACAATTAAAGTTACAATTTAAAGTGTTTTTCTTCTTGTTCCTTCACTGTGAGCTCACCTTAAATCTCAGTTTAACACACGGACGTACCTGCAGGATCTGTGACATCACAACTAGTTTGGAGCAAATCATGGTCCAGTATGAAACTTATTCAAGTGTGATGAGGACACTTGAAACCTCCAGTGTACATACACTTAAAGTGGACTTTTCACTTTTTCCAGTGTCCAGTTTGAAATGAACAACATTTGCATATTTTAAAATTATGAATTTTCTAATGAGGGAGAAAGAGTAGATGTAGTCTGACGTAATTAAAAAAAACACATTTCAGACACAAACTATTATTCAAGCAAAGTCTTTATATGTCTTAAAGCCTGGAGGTGATCTTTAAATAATTTAGTCATTAGTAAAAAACAAATAGCATCCCACATGAGGATGTACTGATAATCTCAAATTCAAATCATTACCAACTGAATCCGTTGGTGGTTTTGAAGTGTCAACATGAGTAAGCACTGTTTATGCTAACTTGTGATTGGCATGTCGTTATTATTTTGAAATCATACAGACAATCAGAAATTAGTTTAACTGATAATGAAAACATTGCTTAGTTATAGCCATAAACATATTCAAATTGCCAAACATAAAAAACAATGAATGCATGCAATAAAGGTTGATCAGAGTACCCACTTCTCATTTTAAAAAAGGCACCATTAGAATATTTTATTTTATTTTGAGTCATCCTTCCATCTAATGAATAACTTGATGATTTATAAAATACTGTGCACAGAGTGAATGACACACACACTGGCCTGATATGAGCCACTTAAACATATGCCGTAACTTAGATTAGATTATTATTGTGTGTTTTGAAT
Organism: Maccullochella peelii; assembly: GCA_002120245.1. NCBI lineage: Eukaryota > Metazoa > Chordata > Actinopteri > Centrarchiformes > Percichthyidae > Maccullochella > Maccullochella peelii. The sequence continues at coordinate 87,251 of LKNJ01000491.1, read as the reverse complement.
ACATGCACTGGCGCTCTGTCATATTTAGCTACGATCTTTTTGTATGTCCAACAATTTCTTGTTTTCTTGTATTTATTTCCTTTGATTATAAGGAAAGGCTGCAACTACAGATGTTTTAATGACCAGTTCATTTATAAAACTACACTTGTTATTATTTGTCGAATGGGGAAATGTATTATTTCCTCTGGCGCCAGGGTACCATCTTATTCTTCCTGCTCTGTTCACAGTGAATCATCAGATCCACTGAATCACCCCGGCCTCCAGACAAAAAAACAAAAAACAAAAAAAAAAACCCTCCTCTGAGTGTGTGAAGGCCAGGACAAGCCGGCTCTTGAGGGAGAGACAGAGACGGTGTTTGGAAGCTTCTGGAGTGTTTTTCTGGCTGAAGCTCCAGCCAGACTCCTCTGTGTCCTTCAGAGTAAAACCAAAAACATTTGGAGTGTACGGCTCACAGCTAGAGCACATCTCTTATTTGTTATCACTTATGCTCCAGGCCCGGTTTACATTCTCCTGAGTGTGTCCACTGGCGTGTTCATCCGGAAATTTGTCCCCGACGCCCCCTCCTGATTTAGATTTGGAGAGCAATAAAGCCTGCTGAGTTGTTGCCTTGAACAAATAAACTGACCGAAGTGTTGATGTAGAGATGTCCGAAAGAAACAAAAAAGTTTGGGAGAGTTTTCTGGCGAGGCAGTAAACATGGCAGCGTCTGTCTCCTGTGGGAGCTGAGGGAAATGTGTTTGTGTGAGAGTGTGTTGTCGAGTGGATCAGAGTGTTTATGGATCTTCATGTGTCTGTGTGTGGTGATGTGACCGCTTGTTGGTGCATGCATACACGGTCTGGGTATGTGTGTGTGTGTGTGTGTGGGTCAACAGTTCCTTTCCTCTCTGTGAGGGAGTTGCGCTGGAGCCAAGTGCCCAGCTGCTCATAGGTGTCTGTTTACAGGCTGATCCACAGAGCTAACAGAAGAAGACACAAACACACGCACACATACATACACACATACACGCATGCCTTGCATCACTCTACAAGAATTCTCACTAAACACACAACATACTGTATAAGGTTCGCCTTAACAGCTTGTGAAGTAATTTCATTTGCTTCGTTTGTTAGCGTCTGCACTCAGAAGATTAGGTATTTAACCACATTACTGCATAATTATATCACCTGAAACAATTACCAACGTGGACTCACTTAATTATAGTGATTGCAGGATTCACCTGCTTGGCCACTGAGCAAATGTTTGGTAGTTAAATGGTTTGTTCAATTACTCAGAATAACTGACTGGCACATTTGAAGGCTGCTATCCAAGAAAAGCAGCAGAGGTGGAAGAAGTACAAAGATCCTTTACTTAAGTAAATGTACCAGTAGTTCAAAAATATGTAAACATTTCCATTACAAGTAAATATCCTTTCATTTAAAATCCTACTTAAGGAGTCAAGTCAATTTTATTATATAGCCCAAAATCACAAATGTGTCTCAAGGGGCTGTAACAGAAGAAAGAACAGAAATATTATACAAATTTACTAAATGTATCAAAATAAACGTACTCGTTCTGCAGTAAAATGTCCCCTTTGACTGATGTATTATTATATATAGTAATAATTATAATAAACTTTATTTATAGAGCCCTTATCGAAACAAGTACAAAGTGCTTCACAGAGAAAAATGACATAACATACATGAAGGGCAAAATTTAAAAAAATAATAAGTAAATAAATCAAATATAAAAACAGTCAGATAAAATCAGGATACGCTTTCCAATAAAAGTATGCTTTTAGAAGAGACGTAAAAGAAGACACTGACTCAGACAGCCTTAGCCTCGGGGCCCTGGTGGCAAAAGCTCTGTCCCCTTTAATTTTCAGCCTGGACTCTGGGAGAGACAGAAGACCTCTGCCCGAGGATCTCAAGCTACGCAGGTAGGTATCTGACACTATTAGGTAGTTAATACTGATGCAGCAATGTGTAAGCAGTATTTATCTGCTGTAGCTGCTCGAGGTGGAGCTGAACTACTTTATATACAGTTCGGTATAGTCTAGTGGTTCCCAACCTAGGGGTTGGGCCCCTCTAAAGGGTCACAATGTAAATCTGAGGGGCCATGAGATGACTAATGGGAGCCGAAAGAAGAAGAAGAAAGAAATCTCTATTAATTTTTTCGTTTTCTCTAATCTTTGCTTTTTGGGGAATATTGGACTGGCTATTAAAATGAAACCATGTCTGAAGTTTAGAGGGGAACTGTCTCTTGTGGAACTGCCAACAGCTCATCTGAAACATGACAGGGAGGCCCCTGCTGGAAACCACTGCTTTAATCTTTAACAATGTGCTGTATTGTACAAACGTATCATATGTTATTATTTTATGTAAAATCTTAACCTGAAAAGTAACCAGCAACTACAGCTGTCCTGTCGGAGAACAATATCTGCCTGTGAAATTTTAGTGAAGTAGAAGTATAAAGAAGCATAAAATGGAAAGTACAAGTACCCCAGATTTGTACTGAAGTACAGTACTTGAGTATATGTACTTAGTTATGTTCCACAACTGGGGGGGGGGTTTGCAGGACAGAGTTAGTAACTCAAAAAGTAGTTCAAATTCGAGGTACTTTGAATATTTCTATTTTATGCTGCTTTATATTTTTACTCCAATGTATTTATCTGAACGCTGTACTTGCTTTTCACATGAAAGATACAGTATGAATTATTGTTTCTTTTCTATTTTTTAAAGAAATCTCTGGCAGGACTTGGATGTGATCCCAAGTGATAATGAGCATTAATTAGAATTTTGTCTTGTTTACTGGGCTCTCCTTGCCAACACCGGACCTCATGATTCCTGTCTGGATATTCAATTAGACCTTTTTTTTGTCTAAATGATGATCAACTACAGTATGTCAGCAATACAGACAGCCAGGACTCCCACACAGCAGACTTGTACTATAAGAACAATTCAATTTTGCAGTGCCATGAAATTGCTTCATGATACTTGTGACATCTAAAAATTTAATGTAATTACAATTTATTGCTTCAATAAAAGCTGAAATAATAAGCACAACAATTGCACACAGCGTTCAGTTAGAGTTTAAGTAGACACTGCTACAGACTTAACGCATGCTTTAGATTATATTTAATATTATATATAATATATATACTTCTAAAATCACTTTCTTTGGAATGGAAGTTTTGAACAGCGTAAAGTTATTGTACTGTACTTAGAAACATCACTGCTAGATACTGATAAATATGTTAAATGGGTATCAAAATACCTAATTATCATATGAATGTGACTAATCAATACTTCAACAACAGAGAATTAAAAATGAAATATTATAAATAATTTCTATATTTCAACATTTCAGATAAACACTGACAAAAAATGGTGACTCTACTTCAAGGCTATATGTATTAGGTTAATGTGTTGCAAAAAGGACAGTGGTATCTGTGGAGGCGGCAGCAGCCATCGTCAGAGTGTAAGTGAGCAGTGTAATGTGTGCTGGATGGCAGTGTGAGAAAGTGCAGGGCTGCACTGCGTCTAATTCAACACGGCTGAAGGCTAATGAACTCACAGGGCGGCCTGGCTTTTGAGACCTTGTTGCTCTTACATATGTTAATAGGTGAGGGATTGGTGCGGTGCAGGCAGGCTTAGAGGGAGACCTGGAGGGCTAGAATTACACCTGTGTGTGTGTGTGTGTGTGTGTGCTGTAAAGTGACACACAGCTGGGGTCTAGGGGAGGCTGGTTCGAGGTAATAGGAAGTGACGTCCAAATTGAAAAACTGATTTTTTTTTTCTTTTCGTCTTTTAGATATAGAAACCGGGAGGTGTGTGTGTGTGTGTGTTCTGGAAATGGAAATGAAACATTTCTGGGACAAAACAATGATCCTTGTGTTTTTAACAATGGCAATACAGAATGGCACATACACACAGACATGTGACATGACCCTGGTTGATGGCTGCTGGCTGAGGCCTCTCCAACAACACACTCCTGACCTTTCACCTTTCACCCCTCTCAGACCAACCTTCATTACTTGACAATTACATCCTACAAATGGTTTTCTCTATGACGTGTGCACGCATGTGTGTGTATGTGTGTGTGTTAAGGCTTGGCTTGTAGTGTTGTAGGCCAAAAGGCATAATCATATTTATTTATAATGACAATTGAGCTTCTGTACCTTTTTCCCTTCGTTGTTTCCGTTTTACCCTTTAGTCCTAGTTTCACTACTTCTTCATTTATCCCACTTTATTTCTCCACTTTTTCCTTATTCTTCCCTCCATTCTTTCTTTCTCTTCTGCATCCTTATTTCCTTTCTTTCATCCCTCCATCCTTCTTTTCATCCGTTCTCTCTTTAACCCCTCCTTCCTTTTATTCTTTCATCCCTCTCTCCTTCCTGTAATTTTTTCCTTTCTTTTATCCATTTTTTTCTTCTATCGATCCCCTCTTCCTTTAAATCTTCCTGTTATTGCTCCTTCCTTCTTTACATTCTTCCTTTAATTGGTCCTTGCTTTCTTTCATTTCTATGAAATAATCCACCCGCTCTTTCTGCATTTTATACATGATTTTACAGTATGTCACTCTTACTGTAACACTTTAGCAAATTCATTAATTTACAATTTTATTTAATTGGGGTTAGGGGCTTCCCTTAGTTCACATGTGTAGTATTTGTCAATTCAACAATAAATATGTACTCAATTACACAGCATCATATCTATCACATCACTGGTAGATTGCACTCGCTACACCAGATGCCATTTTAAAAAAAGAGTTGTGTTAACTAAAGTGAGCTGACTCTTTTGTCATCACCCTATCTCAAATATTCACTCTATAAATTAAACGGTATAGTTCCAAGAAATCTAAATATGTGTTAATCCAAATATAAATAGATTAAACTCCTTGAGTCTACATTTAGGATGTGTATGCAATGTTTTCTTGCCTAATGGCTTCATAGCACGTGTGTGTGGATGGGAAGTTGTCTGGTATGTATGCTGGGATGCTTATGGGAGAGAGACAACAGCACCCCAGGACACTGATCTGCCCCCAGACCCCAGAGGTCGTGAGTTCTGACCTTTAGGGAGCAGTCAGCAGCGAGCCCACAGGGTTGCAGGTAGGCTTGGATTACTACACTCTGTCTACATACTCACACACATACACACACAATGGTATGACGAGTGATATGTTAGAAAGCAGCAGCATGTGCACACACACACACACACACACACATACACTCACATGGATTGCTTGAGGGGAAATCAAGCTGTCGCCTCTCAATGACCTCTAACAAAAGGACCATTGAAAATAACAAGACAGGCTCTCACAGTGGCAGTTAAAGAAAAAGTTTCCCTTTGTTACTCCCAGCACCGCGCCATTCAAACACCAGATCATCTCGGCAGTGCCCAACTGATTTTACACGGGTTCACTGCTCTTTGAAGAGGCAACTACTGCATACTGGTATCGGAAAACTGACATCCGACTTTTTGGCATCCTAACCTTTATCACAACAATAAAGTGTGCAACAGAATATGATGCTTTAAAAATATGGTTTCCGTTCAAATGGCTATGCAGATGATTTTTACATCAGTAAAACTACCCAGTGGTTATTCTTGGTTTTTATATGGCCTTATAAAACTTGCTGGAGTCTACGCTAATGCGCTAACATAGGAAGTGACGGGGGTCTGGCTTGGGTTCAATGCACTTTATACCTCTACCACAATGTTTATTATTTCAATATTGGTCAAACAGTGGAGTCCCATCCTTGAGACATGTATGGGCCTAAGAAAAGAAAACTTTTTGAGGAGGGGGTTACCAGATCTAAAACTCCTGAGTCAGTCCGCCTTTACATTGGATGATGGAGCTTCTCCCTTGGCACTGTTCCCCATAAGATCTGCATTAAGGTATCCATCCAGTTCCCAACACCATTTTCCATTTAAAGGCCACTTTTGAGTTAAGTCTGTGAGCTACTTTAAGATGCAATTTCAACTTTTTAAGCACTAAAAGGAAAGCAGCTGTAAACCAATACTCTCAAAAGGCTTTTCTTGGCTCCAGTATGAACAGCGTGTGTGCCTTTATGTCCGACCAATGGTATAGATGGAGAGGGTCATCAATTCTTATTTAAGGCCATTTTATTTCATGACACCCTCTTATTACAATAAATTGACTGGTCATAGCCATTTTGTAACGGATGTCGAGTTGGTGTGTAATTTCCCAGTGGCTCAATTTAATATAATGGTATACTGCAAGAAGCTGAAAGAAACATAACCTTTTTGCCTCAGTAGTTTTCAAACATTCAGTTAGGCATGAAATATGAGCCGAAAGCATTGGCAATATCAGAATTTTCAAAAGTGGTGGATAGAAAATAAACAGCAGGGACAGGACAGGGGGTGAAGGAGCTCACACAAACATTAATAAACACTCCTCTTCCGTCTCGGAAGCTTCCTGCTTTATTTGATTAGGCTGAAGACGGAGGGAGGGTTGAGGGTGAAAAACAGAGCAGTCATGCTCTTTTGCTTTTCTTCCTCCTTTCCCTTCCTCCGCAATCTTCAGCCTCCCCTTAATGGGAATGGGAAGTTTGGGAAGTGGAGGGGAGAGAGGGGAGGGGTAGGGTGGGCTACAGCTCGCCTCAGCCTAACCTACCCCATCTGGACTGGGGAAGGGAGGGAGCGACTTGCCAGCCTCCAGGCTACTCCCAACCCTTCCCAGCTGTTGGCTGTTCAGGGACAGAGCCCCCCCCCCCCCCAAGTGTGTGTTTTTGGTGGGCTTGAGAAAGCATTTTTTTCATAAACAATTGCCATATCCTCCACCAGCTGCTGACCCCATGGCTCCTGTCCCTGAGCAGAGCTCGGGAAGCAGGCGGAGGGGAATGGTTTTCATTTAGGAGACTCTGCTTTGCAGGGGAGACTTGCTAAAGGGTGCTTGGCCCCACTGCTGTTAGCACGCCAGCTATAATGCAGAACTTAGATAGGTCACTGACTGGGAGCAAGAGATGCTAGCTGATGGCAGCCATAGTGACAGCACCATCTTGATGTAAAATATTCTGCCGAATTCAACACCTAAAGAGTTACAAGTTTCTGTTACAAGCAAGTGGTGCCAATGGCAATGTCAATACCAAGTGAATGCAGCATATAGTCACTGCTGTTCATTCCAAATAACATTATCTGTACAGTACAGTACAGAGCATGCATGTCAGTGTCATTGTAAATTTCAAAGGAATGTAATCTGTGAAGACAATACACCCCGGTTAACAGGCTGTGTAAACTTTAAGTTATACCTTAAAGTCCAACTCAAACCACATCTAGTCATCCCTTTATGTAGTCAAAAATAATGACAACATCACATTTACAGTTTTTTATTGTTAAAAGGAAGGACAGCAGCAGAAAAGGGAGATAACAAAAGACAAGTACCACCATCTCCAACAAACACACAAACAAAAGCAAAACACACCCACCACCTCCTACTTTCCTGTCCTCAAACAGTCGTCCCACTGCATGTGTTGATGAAAAATGAATTGGATGCTTGTTAGTGAATGCGGGTACAGGTGCCAATGCAGTAGGTATATCACCCGATGGCATGTTTGTGCTGATGCACTCTGTATGAGGCGGCCGGGCCTCATTCAACATTGAGCAGGCCGGTGAGGCCGTAGGTGAGGCCAGCACAGCCTGCAGCCAAAGACGCCCACACCTCCGAGTGCGTGTGTGTGTGAGCTCAAACTGAGCTTTGTCACAGCTGGCTGGTGGATCTGGATTTAGAAACACTACTGGGAGGACACTCACGCAACTGCCTTACTTTAAGTCATACGCATTGTTACACACACAAACACTCGCCTCTACACAGTGGTGCTGCATCACACACAAAAGCCATTCTTATACTTGCATCATAAAACACATGCAAACACACACAAGAATACACACACATACACACACTTTGGCCAGGCAGATGCTTTTTGGTTGGGCATCCCATTTGAACTTTCACCTCAAGGGTCCAGCACACACACACACATACACAACTGCTCACTCTTTGTACTGGTCTGCCTTGGAATCGCATGGTAATACTTCATTATGGCAGCACTGTAATTTGGGGGGAATGAGCACTTCAAACAAACGGCAACCCACACACGAACACACACAGACGGGGTTACTGTAAATGTGTGTGACCTAGAGTTGTGTTGGGACCAGTATCATTTTTTTTTTCTTTATTCCCAGAACAGTCCAAAATACACCAGGACAGTAATCAGAGGCACACTGCGAGGTTATAATTGTTGGAGCTGATTACAAAGTGGAGAGTAATGGTTCAAATTGGGAGAGGAGTGCAACGCCAACTTGTACACATTGAAATGTGAACTCAGGGACACAGGGTGTCTGCAGGGTTCAGGTTTTAAGGCCTCTAGGATACTAATTTCATTTGTGAAAAGTAAATCAATTTCTTATACTAAAGTTGCAGTACTAAACGTCACATTAGTGGTCCTACTGTCAGCCAGAGCTAAGAAGTTTGGTTTTTCAAAATTGGATGGTCTACGTTACTCAGAAATCATTAAGGATGTCAGTTCATAAAATGTCTTCCTCTTATCTCCTAACCTGGATGGAGACATGAAGCATTCATTTGCTTTTTTTGGAAAATGTTTTGGATTTTGCCCAGTGGAGCTTTAAACTGGAAATGAGCAGTATAGGAAAAAAGAAATTGTAAAATTGTTTGTTGTTTGTTAATGGACATGGTGTCCAACTGTTTAGCAAGACATGCTTCTCTCTATTAACCTAACAGACGGAGCCTAAGGCTAACAGCTAGTTTTACTCTGACAATACATTGTCTAAGTAGCTACATCAATTAGTAAATATGTTGCTAGCATCTCATGGTATTAATCTCTTGTGTAATGCTTTCTATATATATGTGGGTTAAATTGACTTTTTGATCTTCAACTTAGTATTGAATTGTTTGCAAGGTTTCACTAGGCGGTACATTATGTTTAGGTCCACCTCCTATAGATTGTTCAAATAGTGATTGTTACAATTGGTCACCAGTGTTATCATTGCTAATAATCATTTCGGCAGCTATTTGTCCAACAACATATTCCAGTATCTATGGCATATTTCAGAACTGCATGGCATTCATGGAGTCCCCCCCCCCCCTCTTTTATAGGAATGCTACACAAGTTTATCTTAAAGCACCAGCTGGCAGGTTGGTTCGCTACCCACACATGCTTGGCCCCACTTGTTCTGGTTGCAGAACCCAAATACTGCTTCACAGTCCATTTGTATTAAAACTATGAGGGCGCAATGTCTTTTTCTAACAAGTCCTCATAACTAAATGACAAAATAGGTCGTTTGTCTGTATCATCCAAAAAGACAAAGACAGTTTTTATAATCCGCCACCTCTCTGGTTAAGGTTGGGTTATGTTTAGCCAACTAAAAATACTTCTCCTAATACTACCTCCTCACTAAGAAGTTATTCTGCACTATAACAATGTCATGTGACTTCTGCCTTTGCTACTGAGAGATGACAGTCAATATTCACAGGATTGCAAGAGGTCGCTTGTCAGGAACATAACCATAGGTCATTTTAAGGGTTTGAACAAGTGACCAATGCTGTTGTTTTTCTGGTGGGGACAGTCTTTCCTTTCAGTGTAGCACACATGATGGTTATATACAACCCATCAAATAATAAAGTGTCTTCTGCTCACCCAAGTGAGAGTGAAACTCCCTTCATTGTATGTTTTATATACATGGAGAACAACACTTGTCAATGATAAAAATGAAAGGAAAGTGATTTTAGAAAACAGGAACAAGATAAAAGCAAGAATATATAAAATAATAGAGCGAAAAGAAATACAGGGAATGGGGGTGTATAAGCAAAATGATGCTGAGTACAGGTGCATTGTGTGAATACATTCTAAAAAATTCAAAACATACTGTAAGAAATAAATGGAAATTTAAATACGAGTGTGTGTGTGTGTGTGTGCATCCCACAACCAGTTATTTATTTAGTTTAAACAAAGACCCCTTCGAACACTCCTTCATCCATATGTATAAATAATATGCACACAAACGGCATTCTTGGCCCTTATTGTGCAAACACAAACACACTGCGCCAAGGGCCTGCATGATGTGAGGTTGTCTTTTGTCCTCACACACAACACACACGTTTGGTGCAAAATGAGTGGGAATTGAGAAAAGATGGTGTAGTGTGGGTGGCTGTATGCATGTGGCACATACTTAAAAACTCCCAGCTTAAGGTAAAGCATACTGTTTAATGTAGAATTGAGACAGGGACTCTCACTGAAAAAATACAAATGGCATACAGCATATTTACATGTGACACTACAGAAATACAATTTCATGGACGTTAATTGGTCTTTAGACAGGATACATTTATTGGCTATTGAAAAACATTAAACTAGACCTCAAAGCACAGAACTGAGGGGTCTAACATACAGTATTTTTTGACACATACACACAATAACAACAGGCGATAGAGGAGATTATTAAAGGTTATTGAAGAATGTCCAATTGGTCAGCTCTTCCACTTTGTGATGAAAACACAGCCTAAAATCTCCCATGAGCTCCTGTGCTCCATTCTAAAAGTTTAGCCAAAGCTATACTGAGTGATAGTAAGCTCCATGCACTATAAATAACTAATCTTTTCAGTCATCGTTGGTTAGTTTCTCCTATGTCTCAGGTACTATTTCTGTTTAAAAATAACAACTAAAAGCATTTGACCTTGGTAGTTAAATCTGAACAGAACATATTCTAATACAGCAAAAAGGCTGAGATTTGAAATGTTGTGTGTAACCTTTGTAATTACAATCATCTGGTGTCAACGTTAGAAACCAAGGATGGTAAAAAACAGGAAAAATGTGCTTTCCAAAACACTTAACTTAAACACAACATCCATCTATATTTAAGTTAATGTCAATGCAGTCTGATGAGCCAAAACGTATATGTAATTATATATTAGGTGCTTTCTTGTTTTACCTTTGTTCAAAACATTAATTTTGCAGCTTTTTTTGTGTGAGTTGCTCCACAGAAAAACCGGGAACCTAATGACTTCATCAAATAACACATATGGCACCATGCACATTTCAGCCGTATTTAACAATTGAAAATGTTAAATACGGTTAAATACACAAACTATGATATAATATACAGACACAGTGGCCAATACACTAAGTTCACCTGCTTGTTAACGCCAACAGAAAGCTCCTCCAAACAGTGAATCAAGTGGCTGCAACTCAGTATATGCAGACCAGGTCAACAGGTTCAGTGTTCACTGTTTGACTAATCATTTGAATGGGCAAGATGCCTAAACTAAATGACTTTGAATATGGTAGGATTGTTGTTGCCAGGGGTGCTGGTTCTAGTATCTCAGAAACATTCAAACCCCAGGATTTTTGTAAGTTTATTTATATAGCACCTTTCACCCTGTGAAATGTGTTTCTTATCCAATCACCCTGCAAATAAAAGTCTAGTCAATTCTGTAGGTTTAATAATCAAATGAATCTCACAAAACATTGTCCGAGTCAGTTTAATGTATAATCCTTAGCAGAGATGCAAAATATGTTTTAGCTGAAATTCTCTCTGAAACTTTAGGACTCAAGAGATGTTTATCACTTTAACAGTGAATCCCTCGCAGAGATCTGCAAAACAAAGTGGTTTAGTTATATGTGAAAATGAAAATGTAGTGTGGTGTATTTACTGAGGCCACACTAATTAAGATACATTTGAGTTCACTGTTCACACTGAAATGTCAAAACAATGATGATGTCTAAACTATGAAAATGGCTAAATCTCTTCTTTTTCATCCTCTTTCAGTCAGCAAACAACATTACTAGCATTACCTAGTACATTACCATGTATCAAGCCTGACATTCCACCTGGTCTCAGCAGGTTTACCTCTGTTATGTCATCTCCAAGTCAACTTACTTCTTTTGTCTTTCAATGGTAATTACAGAAATAATAACTGTTCTGTCTTTTTTGACATCACATTTTTATGACGACACTGGGAGTATAATAAGGCTGAATAACTCTAAATCAAATAACTGATTTCATTTCAAATTAAAATATGTCAGTTGTCACAGTCATATAATGATCTTTGTCTTAGACAGATGCTGAACGACGGCGGAAGGAAAGACCAACGCAAGAAAGTTGCCGTTCAGTGGAATAGTGGGGAACTCATTTTGTTGAGACAGTGATGGACAATGAATAATCAACTTCATCCCTGAAGTATTTCAGTTTAGTTTCTGTCTGCGTTTATATGTTATCCTAAATAAACTAAAACCAATTGCGAGCTATGAGCTTTCACTGTATGTTTGTCAGCGGACCAGAGGATGCCAAGCCCGCCTCCCAATACTAAGCTTAAAGACAAGTCAGACTCACCGGGTTTCAGGTGATGCCCGCATCTTTTATTTAGCGTCAACAACCTATGGCACCATAGGCGTTTTCAGACCAAACATTTCTGGGGAGCTCCCCCGAGAACTACATACCTTCAAGGACTTGTTTTCTGTTTGCATTCGCACCGCCAATAGGAACACTGAAGTGACGTAAGCCAGCCGGCAGTTGGTATAGTCACTCACAACGTCACACAAAGGAGTTTTATATTTTGCTTTGATGAGTCAAAATGGCGTTGTATTTCCCCCGTCGCATATATGCAAAAATAAGACTGGACTTCACTGTCGGTCCATTTGTCTGTGTTGTGGTCCATTTTTTAAGGCTACTGTTTTGAGCTGTGACACAGGTTTTTAAAGATGGCGGTTGCCGGTGCTGCATTGGCTCATGTGTTTGACCAATCACCATACCTACTCTGAAGTAGGAGCTAAAAACGTCCCTCAAAACAGCGTTTTAAGAACTTTGATCGTTCCTAGTTCTTGAAGAAAAAGGGGAGGGGTCCTCCAACTGTTCCTCCGGTCTGAAAACGCCTTATGTTGCGGCCTGTAAGTAGCTAGTACAGTGTTAATCAATTCCCCTAGACCTAACAAACTATTTGTCCAGTGCTCCGTGTTCTGTGACACAGTGACAACACTGGTATTGTGTGACACCATCATCTATACTGATGAACAAAATAAGCAGTAACAGAGACTCAGCTGGGCAACAACATTCATGTCCTGACCAACTTGCCCCCTAAAGCATCCAAGTACTGTTTGGTTTTAATTCACATGGCAGTAAACAAAGCTATGAAGCTCGGCAGCTAGAGCATCTTGGGCAGCCCTACAGAAAACTGGAAGCTAACAAAAAGATGATGAGGCTGCAGTGGGAATGTGATCACCAAAACTGGATGACTGGTTTACTATTTAATGATTCTACATTCTGTCAAAGTTAATGACATTAGTGATGCCAGCTTCTTGAAGACAGCAATTGAGACAGAAAGAAATATTGATGTGGCCTTGGTAATGTGTTATTATTCAATCTTTTCATTGAAATTGGTTGGTATTTCCTTTTTGCAAGAATTTTTTCAAACTATTACAGATTATTATCAAATGGACTCGCACTCAGAATGGCCACTTTCCATGAGGCCATACCTGGACAAAAATGAGACAGACAAACAGAAAGACAGACAAGTAGAAAGCTGGCCATCTTCCTCTCTTCCTCTTTCTGTTCCTCCTCCTCTTGCCTGTCCTCTTCTCTCTCTCACACCAATGATAAAACAATGATTGGGTAGTGAGGGAGAGAGGGAAGCCTGGATGGATGGATGAAGGGGCAATGAAAATGATAGGCATGCTTGCGAGGAAAAAAAGCAAAATAAAATCAATTGAAATGGTAATTTGCAGAGCGAGGAACTTCTTTTTTTAGGAATAACCTGCAGGAGACAAACAGGAAAAAAAAGAAAATAGTTGGGTTTTAAATCTCTGCTTGTGATATATATGCGCTCTTTTTGTTAGCATACTTGTTTTTCCTCAGCATGCATATCTATAGTTGGAGAGGCCAGGTGAGTGAGTGAGGCATGCAGCTTATCAAAGCACAGTTTGGCTGTGACAGTAGTATAGTGGCCCCAGCAGGCAGCTGAACCAGTTACTGCTCAGATCAAGAAATAACTGAAAATGAATTTGCAGACATTGGAAATAAAATGTAACACAAAGCCTGCACTACAATCTGGGTGCATGGAGTTTAAAAACGTTGGGTGACTACCAGGCAGGAAGGGTTTAGCAAAGACTTGAGATGCATTATGGGAAATGTAGTATCCAGCACTTTTAGATCCAATACCAGGGACAAAAAAGTTTTCTTTCTTTTTTAAATCTGCCTCTCAAAGTGCAGTACTTAATTGCTGGCGTGTCCGAATGTCACTGCTGTTTGTTACAAAACCTATTCTGTGGGTATAAAAGCCTGAAACAACATTTACACCCTCACTGAACACTAAATCAGCCTTTCATGAAAACAAAAACAAGGGGGTACTAACAATAAGACAATAACTAAAAATAGACAGCTTTTTGATTTGTTAGAGCCAGCAACATTCCATCTTCCATGTGTGAAAAGGCCTTGAGAAAGCTGTCATGGTAAACAACAATACAGTCTTCTATCTGATCATGACCTTGGCTTGGGGTACACGTAACTAAACCAAGGTGGACATTGCGCAGCAAGCTGACAAATATTACTAATCGTGAATGAGTTCTGGCAGAGCTGCAGGCAGCTGGAAGGCAGCAGTGCTGACTGGGAAAACACAACCCCCTCATTTAGTCTGATGGAACTGTAAAGTAGCTAACACACGCAGGAGCAATTGTGGCTGTGTGTATGTCAGTACGTGTGCTTTATTAGTGTGCATCTTGGCGTTGTGTGTTTCTTGTGTGTGAGTGTAATGGGTACCGTGTGCTTGCTGAGGTCTTGTTTGCCCATCTTAAGTCAATTAAAAGGAAATAAGGCGGCTCTGACCGGCCCGTGAACCAGCTCCCTCAGCTGAGAGCATGTCTGCTCAAAAACACACATACACACCAGCTAACACAGGGAGGCTGACAATGCTCCACAACTGGCAATCGACCCTGTGCCCCGCTGTGTGAGAAACAATGGCTCTGAGGTTCTGTGTGTGTGTGTGTGTGTGTGTGTGTGTGTGTGTGTGTGTGTGTGTTTAGCATGGCATGTCTGACAAGGCTTCAGAGGGAAAAGGTTAAAGACTACATCAGACACAAATGCACACACACACATGCACACATTCCTTTTGTTTCCGCCAAGGAGAGCCAAAGAACACATTTGTGTCCCACAGACATGAACATCAACACAACACAGCACACACTCATACACACAGATACCCTGCATCTTGCTATAAAAAGTCAGCCTAGATGTGGACGACACCGTCATAAAGCTGGGGTAAGTAAAACATTACTATAACAGATTTCCTACTATTAAAATGATCTCTATTTTACCTATATTCTTCCAATAACTGACCCACTATTTAACTGATCAACACAAATAACTGTGCTACTAATTTGGATGTTTACATGTCTTTTCTGCTAAAAATGTCATAAGTTGGCAGGTGCATTAACTAGTTGTGCCTGCATTAAGGATTTAGTCCAAAAATGGCCAAGTTGTAAAGCTAAAAAACAAACAAACAGTTATTCAGTTTCAGCTTCAAAAAACATATACAAAATACCCAGATTTGCTCAGGACCATAGCTATCAAATTAACATTTTATTTCTGGTGTCTCTTTTGGATTACCAATGTGCAAAATGTTCAGGTAATGTTATCAGGTTTCTTTAGACGGCAATGGCAGTCGTTTGTGTTGCTTTGCTTAACACAAGCTAGTGTCTGCCAAAAATAATTTAGAAGAGCCACTCTGTAACATCACTCTATGACTGAGAGTGAACATTGTGTTTTTGTAGTTCAACAAGACCAACAGAGTGATGAGTTTTCTCAACAAAAATGATCTAGCTGTGTCACGTTAGGTTCAGTATTGAGAATCTCTAGTTAAACATCCATGCATATCATAACAATTAATTATCAATACATTCCAACTCAGGTTCTCCAGTACTTAAATTTAGATTAGTTCAAATGCTTTAGAAAACCAACCCTACAAACATGGTTTGAAAGATATCTGCTGTAGCACCTGTTGATATGTAGAGAAGTTAAGAAGATCTATCAAATGAATCTTCTGGGATGAAACTAAACTTGGAGGGCACGTCACTTGAGACTAGCCTTACTGAGTTTAAGAAAGCTAAGGGTGTAGTTAAAAATGGCCAGACTATCCACGTCTCTCCCGCTTTGAAAAGCAAGTTAAACTCATTGTGAAAACATGATAAAGCAATTAATTTAATTGGAATACTTTTTTTTTTTTTTTTTAAACAGGTGGAAACAGGCAGAAACATTTTGAAAATATTTCACAAACCACATGTTCATATGGTAAGACTTGGGGAAAAGAGAGCCATTTGAACAAATGTTCAATGATAACACAAACACTTTCTATACCCACAATGCATTACGGGAGAGTGACTAAATGTGTACAAAGTGTACAACACACAGTGCAGTCATGTCAGTCACTTAGTACTCCTGTGTCACTACACTGAAACCAATTACAATGAAGCCTGTTTCCTGGTAAACTGTTTATTTATACTGTGAACAGTACGCTCAATTCTCCTCCACAATTCTTAGTCTTGCAAGGCAGATGGTCCACTCAGATCCCAGGCTGATGCGTACACGTGGAGGCTGATCCAACATGACGTAAGCAAGACACAACACATCAGAAATAAAAAGCAAGCGCAATGACACACCAGGGAGTCACTACTGCAGCTATATGATAAAGTAATTTCAGAAATGAACCATGTAAATGGAAGTGAAGTGAAAGTGTAGCAATAGTTAAATGACTAAAATTAAAGGTTAATATGTAGTCATGTTTTTCCTAGATACTGAAGTCTGTTCTCTCAGCAGGTCATTGGTGCTGAAGATGAAAGCATGAAGAAAGAACTCACACATCACTGTTACGTGTCTGCTGGCTGTGAATGCTTCATACAGAGTGATTCACAGTCACACAGCTTTGTGTTAGTAATGACATGCTCTAAAAAAAGATCTGACTTTTGGATTCTTCTGCTTTATAAAGCTGAAAAATGTTGTGCTTTCAAATTCCATTGCAGCTATGTTGGACAAACCTGAGTGTAAGATCTCACTGTGTTATAGTAATCAGGAATATAAGATAGGATAATCATTGGTCTTTATGTTAAAATGTGTTCATTTCTGACAAAAAAAACAGGAAAGTAAGAAATGATAAAAAGAAAACTGCTCATGGTAAAAGATTATATGTCATAATTATAACTTCTCCTAATTTTGACTTTAAATGTTAGAATTTCATAAAGTCATAAAGTCTCAACTTTTACTTTGTGAATCTCACAATTTAGACTTACTAATTTTGATTTTGACTAATGTAAAAGTAAAAAATGTGATTGTAAATCACAAATTCTAATTTATTATGACATAATTTTGATTTAAAAAGTCATCATTTTGATTCAGTATCTCATGTTTTTGACGTAACACATAATTTTGATTTAGAAGGAAAAATCTGATAGTAATAGAGAATAATAATAAAATAATAGTACTAGCTATACCAGAATTTTGACTCAGTATCTCATTAATTGACTCCAGTCACTCGGATTTCTCTAAGCACCACTTACCACGAGTATTTTTGTAATTTCTAACTTTTCAGCTAGTTTTTTTTTTTTACCTCCTGGTGGAAATGGATGTCCACAGGTTGAACATAACAAGTCTTAAGAATGAGATAAGAACATTGAATATTTTGTACAAAATCATGAGGATTTACAAAAAAAAAAGGGATTGACATGTCCCCCATGTTCCCCTCAGGCAGTGAACGAAAGCCTTCTTTCTCAGTCTATCTGAGGGTTTATCAGCCATGGGCCACCTGCTGTCACCAATCTGTAGAAACGTTTTGGTAGACACACCGTGACACAGGATATCTGTAAATCAGACCAGGACTTTTTTGTCCAATTTTAACCTTCCTGAAGTCCCAATTAAAGGGAAGGTCAAGTCAACATGTTCAACATGATCACATTCTCTGTTCTCCCACTGTGAGCAGCATGATAAGCACCAGGTCCTAATGCAATGGCTCTATCCCATGACAATCCCAGAGTTGTTCTTGTAGAGGTGAGGGACCACTTAATCCTCTGTCCCCAAACCCAGCTTGTAATAAACAGGCTACATTTAATCCACAACAGAGGAACAAGGGTTAAGTCTTTATTGCTTGCCATGCCAATGTTCTCCCTTTTACTCACTCTCACATTCTATCCCTTTGTAAGCGTCATTATAATACTGCTATAGTAAAATCACTGGATTACAGTCTTGGCCAGCAATCTGCATTAGGTTATAGGAAATGAATCACTACATGCTGCTGAGGCAGACTATACAATACCAGGAATTTATTAAACAGAAATGATTTATTACAAAATAAAATAATATGGTTAGGGTTAGTTAGTTAGTTAGTTAGTTAGTTGGTCAGTCAAATGTGAAAAAATCCTCAGTGGAAATATTGCACTGTGAAGCATCGTTCAAATTTCTAAGAAATAATTATTATGATGGTACTGGATGTTAAAAAACAGCGCCATTGAACGTAATCCGGGGTTTTGCAGAATTGTTCAATGTCAATGTTCTGTCTGACGACCGGGTTGGAATACTATAAATGTGTACTAATCCTAGTATGAATACTAACTAGTAACAGTGTCCCAACCAGTAATTCCGCAAGCCTAGAGTCTACACCGCAATGGAACTGCTCTGCACTGGGTCATCATTTATTGTCAGTGGCTGACCATTGTCCATTGTTTTCTTAGAGTGTTTCTGGCACTATTGGCAGCAGGCAGCAAATAGATGACCGTTCACCCTATTGGGCATGTGCAATCGGCTGTGAGGGTTCTCTAACTAGGTGTTCAGCCAATTGAATCAATGATTTCACAGATTTTAGGTGAGGTGTTTCCTAGTCGTACATCTAGACATGACACCCTGTAAAAACAACAGGCCTTTGGTTGCACTTGTCTTTGGAATTGTAGTGGTAGCACCGAAAACCTAGAAAGAGAACAGTAAGCTATCAGCGGCACAGACTGAAATACATCATACACCCAGTGCATTAGATAAAGTCTCAGCATCCATACACTGTGGGAAGACACACCATAGAGTCAATGGTCAATCCGTCTATATGAATAAATAATGAGGGGAAAGCAAGGAACTGTGTTGGAGTATTTCATACTAAGGATCCCTACACTTACGCACATTAGAGCACAGATCCTAAATTCTATCCCATGGACACACAGAAAGACATCTGTGTTGCACTATGTATACTGCACACAGGGAGTTTTAAGTGGTGACACCGAAACTTGTAGACAGGTAGAATCCCAATGGAAATGGCAGTATGCTTGAAACAAACTAGTGCGTACAACATGTCGTCCTACCACGTCTAAAGGCAAAAGTGTTTCTACCTGTCCTGAATGGAAAGGGCAAAAACCCTGTTGTCATGGCCTCCTCTTGGCTGCATCCCAGTGGGAGGGTTCAGATGATGTTTAATTATCCTACAAGCACTTACTTTGAAGCACACTGATCCCTTAAACTTCTGTGTCAGCAGATCTCTAAAGGAGGTGTTGTAAGTAACAAACATTCTTAGATAATGATATTGTGAAATGAAACCTTTCCTTATTTTGCTTGTATCCCGACAAGGAATCTCAAGAGCACCTGACCCCTTATTCATGAGAGTTTATTCAAGTTATTCAAGCAGAGTAGTTTCTGTGTCTGTCACTGTGCAGCCTAAGTGATGGGAGGAGTTGCCATTGGCAGCTCAAAATGTAGGTAAACCAGGAAGACTTCAGCAAACTTACATACAACAGACAACTCCTCCCACACTTTGTACAGAGATGTGACTGTGGTGTTGGGACTGGTGATAATAGTTGTTAGGGAGTGAGGAGGCAGAGAAAGAGAGAAATGGATGCTCAGAACTCTACTTGATGAGTTGCATATGCAATGTTGGCACATCAGTATGCGTACAGCCATGTGCACAAGTTCCTGTCTGTTCAGTTTGCTATCCTGCATTCCCACATGCCACAGCACCCCAGGACATGGCCATATGCCATCGGCTTGGCCCGTTGATCAACACCGCTCCAGCCTCGCATGACAGCTCACAATGCACAGATACACACACAATCGCACACAGTAGTTCCGACAGATGGGTGAAAAGGTGGGCCACGTCATGTGTGAAGTGAACAGAGGGCAGGGGGTGTTAGCAATTATGGTGAAACAGACTGCAAAGACAGACAGACACGTGTGTGTGTGTGTGTGTGTGTGTGTGTGTGTGTGTGTGTGTGTGTGTCTGTGTGTGTGTGTTTGTTTGTTTGTGTGTCTGTACAACAAAAAAGGTCCACATGGGCATGTACAAGAATACAAGCAGAGCATCAACCAAAACAACCCTGCAATCTAGACCCTATAGGAGAGACATTTAGACAACAAGCCCATATTGTAGATGGTCTTAATAGAGTACTTGTAAGTGTGTAAGGATCCCTGCCTTATGGCCTCCATCTATCCTAAGAAACATACTGTACACCACTGAGTGAACAGATGCTTGTTAATACCCAAAATTCACTGTATTTTGACAAAAAAGTAGAAACACACTTGTATATGTGTTAGAGCTGATTAAGATTCTATCCAGAGCAGCACAATAGATCTTGAAGGTGAGGGACTTTGTCCAGTGACTGGACAAGCACTTAGAAGCTATATATTGGTTCAACAGGAACATACGCTGGCGGTGCTGCTTGTAAAGACACACAACAAAGACAAAATCTTCTCCAAATCAGCTGGAGGGCACAAACAACATATTTTGTGTATACAGATATTGCCACAATTGAATCTCTGAAGAGCAACGTTTGCATAGGTTGACAACTGTGCAATGCGTAGCAGTTTCCGAAGCAAGCACAGCGAGCATGACGCATGCGGCAAAGATAGAGGGAGTTGCTCTTAAATCAAATCTGGGGGTCAACCAACATGTGTTTTCAAGTCAACTTACATACTGTATTTCAATGTATGTGGAATATCATAACAATAACAATAATAAAAACGATACGCAATCTGGATGTCACTGACTGGTTGATATTTACATTTTACCGTTTCAGTTAAGTGAAAGAAACTACAAATTCTCCAAGCGTGTAATAGTTCTATTATTAACTCTATTCATTTGGATCAGGGTCTTGGTTCGAGGGGCATGGAACACATAGTCACGTTTCATATATGTGTGAGACATATGACTGTGCAGGACTTTGTGTGTATATTTTTCCCAGCATCTGGTGTCAGTCACCTGACAGAGGTGATAGCGCTAAAAATGCAGGTTTTAATTAATGGTAAATGGACTTACGTAGTTTGGTTCCTAAAGCACTTTTACAGATTGGTCTCATTCACCCATCGATGGTGACGGAGCTGCCATGCAAGGTGCTGGCCTCCATCGGGAGCAACTTAGGATCGAACCGCCAACCGAAATCTCTCAGACATCAATTACAATAGAAAACTAAATAAATATGAACAATAATATGGATGGACTCAATGGTAAAAATGATATTTAGGGCTGGGTACTGAACTCGTAATACGTTTTTGGTACTGACCTAAATGTGTCAAAAATTTCTGAAAACAAACATTTTGTTAGTGGTATCAGAAGTCGGGTACCATTTTGGCACTAGTATTGAAACATTTCAAACATTACCCAGCCTAATTATAATATTTAACGCAAATTAAGGGAGAGATAATCAGCTCAAAACCCTGAGAACACATGGGTGTAGATAATAAGGCTAGATTACAGAGCATGGTAAAAATGTAACTGCCACACACAATAACAGCTGTCTGATTCTGAGTCTGTTTAAAATTGTGTTCTCAAAATGTATTATTTCTCCCTTGTAAAGATGATATAAACATTTGAGTTTATATTGCATTTAAATATCTGCACATTGTAATCCACAGAAAAGGAAAAAAAAACAATATCACTCATTAACAACCTTTGAACTTACGGAGGTAAATTATTAATTTCAACCTGTTTCAAAAAGCTTTTTTAAACTATAGTTAACATTTTACTAAAATAACCCTCTGTGGAAATGAAGGTGTTTGTGTGTTTTCAACCCAGGTTGTCAGTGTTCACACCTAAGCTTCATACTGTATCTAATCAGCTCAAGCCCATTCAGCAGAGAAGTCAAGCATTAAGTATGTCTTTTTTTTATTTGTTTGAACTGAAGTATGAATGAAAAACCATTATATTGTTTCTCTTTAAAGTTTTTTTGTAATGTGTATTAGTGTTCCCTTGTCTGAATCAAGGGTCTTGTATGTTGTACAGCTTGTAGACTTGATTATACATTAAAGTACTTAACTTTTAAGTGTGAAAAGAAGAATATATTACATATATTTTGTTAGCAGGTTTTTAAAAAAAATAATTTTTTGGGAGTATTTTCATTTTCAACTTCATAGCTTCCCTGTAGGCACACAACATTCCTAAAATTCCAGAAATTCCAACCAATGAAATCATCAGATATTCTACAACATACATGGAATCAAACTGGATTGTTAGAGGAGATATCGGCCAATACACAATATATTTCTGGGATTCATTGTCTGACTTGAATTGTAAGTCAATAGGGACAGTTGCTGGATGTTTGTAGTAATGGAGACATAGTGTGGGAGATGGCTGAGAGTGAAAGTGGTGTTGAGAGTGATGAGAATAATCCTCTGCCCATGTAACAGAGATAAAGACACACAGAGGTTTTAGCTCCACACAGGAGATTGACCTCATTACTGGCAACAAGCTCACAAACCAACAGACACAAACACACACACACACGCACGCAGCAGAAATGTAGATAAGTGGCAAAATATAAATGTGCTTGACCAGTATTCTTACTGTCAATGACTCACTCTATAAAAGGAGTGTGTGTGTGTGTGTGTGTGTGTGTGTGTGTGTGTGTGTGTGTGTGTGTGTGTAATGAACCGAGCACACCCCAACTTTGATCAGAAGCGGAAAAAAGGAGTGCTGCCCCCTCCACTCTCACATTCATCAAGAGTGTGCGTTTGATCTCTCAGCCACATCACACATGTGCCCCCCAATCAACCGCTGCTGCCTCTAAGGCCCCCTTTGGCCTGCCTACACACACACACACTCACACACGTACACACAGAAGGGAACGTCCCACACAGAACCCATTAGGACTTTTGATTAAATTTGAGTATAGCTCATGTATAAAGGCCATAGCCAGTGCAGCTTCATTCAATTCAAGTGTGGGTGTGTGTGTGTGTGTGTGTGTGTGTGTGTGTGTGTGTTTGTGTGTGCACATGTATGCACATGAAGAAAAAAGAAAGCAAAAATGAGTGACTGTAAAGCCTTCTAACCTTTGTAATATAGATCCTAACTGCTGCCAAGGGAGGTTAAAACCTAAAAGGGCTCCATAACACTTCATAACTCTGACTTAAATGAAACAACTACAACTCTATAGCCATTAGTGTGACACACACACTGTCTTTAGAAGTTGGCAAGGCAACCAAGGCCATTAGGTTTATTTCCATTGGCAAAGAAGGGATTTTGTCAGCCACAGTCTGCCTGGCAACACTCACGTTTATCAGAATAAACAAATATGATTGGAGGAGAGAGTCCCCACATTAATGAATGACTCCAGTAAGAAAAGGGAGTGTGAGCAAAACACAAAGAGAGGCATTAGGAGACACTTAAAACCTAACGGTGTTTAATTTTCGGTATAGAGCGACCACTATGCAAAATGTAAAGTAATACAACAAATTATTTGTCAGTGCATGCATTTTGACTTGTCATAGCAGGAGAAGCACAGGTGCAACTAATATCATTAATGAGCTATCAATAATAGATAGTCAGTTCCGTTTAGGTATGCCAGTGAGCCAGTATAAACAATAGCAGGGGCTTGTAACTGGCATACCTAAATGGAGTGAGGAATATTTATGAAATTCATTACAACTGTGGTTTCGCCACAATTACATGTTAAAATAATGTGAAACTATCTAATTGCTAAACTTATTTGTTCCACTTAAATGGGTAGATATTTGGCTCTGGTGCTCCATGCTAACACTTTAGCACACAGTATGTTGAGCAACAGTAGATTTATAATGCAAATGTATTGAGATATGGTATAGCTATAATCACTTGGATTATCCAGAGTGAGATGACTGACCTCTTAATACAGAGGACGGACTCAATACATAAAAGGTGTTGTGTAAGTCCTAAGTGTGTGTGTGTGTGTGTGTGTGTGTGTGTGTGTGGCAGGGGTTAACTTACTTAGTGGTATAAAGCCATGCAGATAGTTTTGGTTTAATTTGACTAGGTTTTGAGATATCTGAGAGTTCTCCCTCTCACTCCAATCCAATGGAGGTGCACAATGTTTTCATCTGAACTACTTTCTGCCAAAGAAGCAGTCCCTAAGAAAATGGTCGACAGTGTGTTCTGTGGATTATACAGAGTGCCACAAACTAAATTCCATTCACCTCCATTGTATTGGGGTGAAGGCAGAAATCTCAAGAAAGATTTTTCAAAACTTGGACAGATCCAACCAAAACTATCTGTATAGTCAGATACCACCAGGGAGAAGTCATAAAACACAATTTTTGTTTCCATATTTTTTTTGGGACATTTCTGTCTTTTTTGATAGTGGTTAGTAGAGAGGAAATACAAAAAAAACAAGGGGAAATAGAGAAGGGATGAAGAGCTGAAGCAATTCGTCAACAGACAGAAAATTATCTGCACTATTTTGACAGTTAATCATCATATTTCAAGCACAAATGCCCTATATTCATTACCTTCAGTTTGTAAATTGTGAAGATTTGCTGCTATTCATTGTCTTATGTGATCATACATTTAGCATGATTTTGGAGTGTTGATTGAACAAAACAAGCACTACTATGACATCACCTTGGGCTTTTGAAAATTGTGATGGGCATTTTGAACTATTTTCTGACATGTTCTAAACTGAACGATTAATCAAAAAAATAAAAAACAGATTATCTATAATAATAAAACTTAACGTTAGATGCTGCCCTAAAAGCATGTAGCAAAGGTCCTCAGCGAGACCCAAACTGGACTGTTTTAAAGCATCTAAACCACCAGAGTTATTTACAAGTTCTCACTTGAGATTAGGACCTTTGCCCATTATCACCTAATCCAATTTCAAAATGTAAAGACTAAATAATAATAATATTATAGCTTTTAGCATGTTTTTCTAATTTCTTGAGTTTTTTCCTTGTTCATGCATCATCAAAGAGATGTAAAATGTTATTTTATCTACAACCTAGCTGACACCAAATGACTTAACCACAACACACTGATTCATTTTTGTAAAGACAGGATGGAGTGGAGTGGGGGGTCAGATATCCACAAATAAAGAGGCAAGTTGGGGCCTTTATGAGATGAGCCCTTACCCTGAACTTTTGCTGCTGGAGCATTTAACAGGGAGAGAAATGACCTGCTTCCTGTCCAATTCATGTGGTTCAAAAATGTCCAGTGTATAAATGAGCTAATTGTGGCTTTTTGATGCTGAACCTTTTGCAGCATGTGTGTGTGTGTGTGTGTGTGTGTGTGTGTGTGTTGTGCTTGTATGTTATTCTTCTGAGCTCATACAGTATTTCTTGTAGTCGTTAGTTGGGGTTAGATAAAGGCAAGCAAATCCAAGAAGAGTGGAAAGGCAGTGTATTAATTATACTAAATGGAGAAAGAGTGAACAGTAACAATGACTTGGCTGACATGACTTGACACATGTGCACCATACATGAAATGCACAATTACACAAAACAGTACATTATTTAGCATATTCATTTACTATTCCAAGTTTCTGATCCTAAACCAACCCTGTGTGTATCCCTCTCATTATATCAGACTGTCTCTGCACCATACACACACTCTGGAACAATGATGCTGCTGCAGCGTCAGACAAATGTCCTATTGGAGAATGGACTAGTGTTCCCAGCTTAGCACCCCCACAGCAGATGTCCAATCATCCTAATATAACAGCAGGAACAGAACAACACAGCGGCTAAGGCCTCAGATTAAAACGATCTGCATCCCAGAGGACAAAGCACAGCGGCAACGCAACAAACTAATACGAGCAAGATGAGGTGAGATTTAGTGATGTGTACCACTGCAAAACGAGTTACATTGTTGGCACCTACTAAAATGGACAAGCAGCATGTGACCCTATTAGTAAAATCACACAATTCAATTGTTTTGATTCCTTATGGATTCACTCTCACATTCTCCATGATAATTTCTGACATAATATCTCCCAAAGTAAGATTCTAAAAGAACAAAAATATAATACGGACTGAGGAAGACCCTCAGTTGGCAACTAAACTAAATGAATAAGAGGGTGCTTCTGCCAATAAGGACAAATGAAAAGCCTTGGTTCTGAGAAAACTTTCTCAGGAAACCTGCCATTTTTAATGAAGTTACACCATTGGTCGGTCGAGTGTTGGAGTTTCCCCATTGGTCATTGCTCTTTCAAAATGAATGGGCACAAACATTAGTTACTTACTGTAACTCCAGATTCTATGAGTATAGGCGCAGCCCTCAAGGCTATCGCTAGTGGGTTCATCCATCACTCGTGCAGCACTGACTTGTAGTTTACGCCTACTTACTGTGTGGGCCCCACCTCTGTCTCACCTTGTGTATAAGTTTAGCTGAGAGCAGACAATCAGCTCCCAAAAACAGCTTTTTCTTCAGCTAGTTAAAGGAACCAGTGGGACCCATAGCTTAGAGGGCTGCACCTATACTCATAGAACCTGGAGTTACAGTACGTTACTATCGTTTTATTTCTCCCTCTAAGGCTATTGCTAATGGGATAAGGGCAAAGTCCTCCGTGGTCCATGCCCCACTGGGTCCATCCGGTATCCACCAACAAATACACACCCACTTCACGAGAAATCAATAACCAGTCCATCCCTCTACTGTACTGTACTGTATATACATTTGTCAAATGCATATACAGTACAGGGTTCTCCACACTTTACTCCACTGTAAACTTAAATTATGGTGTATATTAATAACTAAATAACACAGGAACCCTTTATGCTGTTGTTTTTTTGGTTCAGTATACAATAGGAGCCAAATAATTACAGTTTATGTCTTGGTGCGTGTGGAACATAAATTAAACATTATAAAAGTGCTAAACCATGCTAGTCAGGTTAGTCCAGCTCATATAGCTTGCATTATGATGAATGCAAATGAGAAGCCAGAGCTTGAAGATGCCCCTGTACCATCTATGGAAGAATCGTTGCTGCCCTGCACAACAACTAGTGGATCAGACGAAAAACTGGGTCAGTGGTATGTGTCTGGAAATACCTACATCATACATGATAACTGATTCATAAGAGCATCACCCGCATATGTCAAGACCTGGAACAAGGGTTGGACCAGACGGGGGTTCAAGTCACCCTTGTAGTGTCCAAACATCACCTGGTTGTGGATTCTGACCAGGACAGGGTAACAGGCACCACCATAGGAGTACTTGACACAACATGTACGTGATCATAGTCTGTTAAACTCAGTAAACACACATTCAAGCATGTGCTCAAATTGATTGAGTCCGATATAATGTTTCTTCACATATGCATGGTTTTGTAATTACCAGTGAAGCAATACATTGCATTACTCACTGACCATATGCAAATGTTTAAGTGCCTCAGTTTTTTTAAGCAAAAATGATGACACACGAGCCACTGTTTGGAGTTTTTCAGAATAAATTAAAACAATTTTTTATCCTTTTCCATTACACTACTAACACAATAACAGTTTTGGATGGTTAAAATGCCATAATATTGTAAATGTCCTTTACTGTAGTCTAGACCTAGCTCATTATGGAATTATGCTTCATAATGCTTGATAGTATTTTTTTTATTTACCCTAACCTAAGCAAAATTTCTATGCAAATTTGATCCTCACCTTGAGTGAGTGCTGCCCTTTTTGTAATTGTTTGACAGTGACTGATTTCAGCTGACAGTTGAAGGTAGGAGAAGTTTTTTATTGAGGAACATGAGGTAATTTTAGATTGTTGCACAAACTCATACACATCATTTGAGGGGAAAGTTTTAACCAAAACCAAAAGTACTGTCAATCCAATTGCAGCTCTACTGTATGTGCACTAACATCAGCTAACTTTTATCGGTCATGTTAGCTTCCAGGCTCACTATGCAATTGACAGTTGTGTCCAATGCGAAGCAAAATGACTAGCTAAAGAGAAACATTATCTTTTCCTCCTCCTCCTCTTGTTCGGTCTCTGACCTTCTGCAAGGAAGGATCATCCCACCGTCTGGCACAGTTTGCCACAGAAGCAGGATTTATGAAGAGGAAATTGCAACTGGCAAATGGGCAGGGTGGAAAAAAAAGCCCCCCCAGGGCAGAATAGACGGGATGGAGAGAAGGCAGGACAAAGGCAAATACTTGACAGGGACACGGAGGACTAATAGTTGAATCTGACCTCCTGGTGAACCTTCATTGTCTTCAGAAGGCAGCAGAGTCTATGATGAAAAAGCCTCTTACCCCCAACAAATAGGTAATGAGTGGTAATGAGAGACAATGAGTAAGAGAGGGAGAGAAAGGGGAGGGGAGGAAGATGCAGATAATGTAAGCCAGACGCAGACAGAGGAATTACAGAGGAACAGAGGAGGGAAGAGAGAGCGAGAGCAGCTGCAGCAGGGCTGAAAGTGAAGCTGAGAAAGTGCCGGACTGCGGAGGGAGCATCCAGGGAGTTGGGTGACGAGAAACACTGTCCGTTTGTGGCCAATGATAATACTTTCCATTCTAGTTGGCTCTATGTGGGGGTCTGCTGTGTGTTTGTGTGTGTGTGTTTGCAGGCCCTGTGCGAGCTGCTGATTCCCCTGATTGCAGGCTGGCGCCCTGCTGGCGAGCCCCCGCACACTGAAATTAAATCCACTCTGCTCCGTTATAAATTATAATGCTTTACAAACAACACCCCCACCGGGGAACCCTGGAGGAGGGAGAGAGAGGAAGAGAGAGACAGAGAGAGAGAATGGATGGTGTTAGAGAGGAAGAAGGAGTAGAGGGGGATTGGAGGTGTATAAATACAAAAAAATGTGCAAAAAAACATTACAGCTTTTTAATGCTAACTGAATTGGGGATTTAAGACCTAACTAAAATAAAACACAGCTGGCAAAAACAGCCTTTTAAGCAATGGAACACAGCTTAACAATAAAGCAGTAGAGTAAAAAAAGATAAAACATAATTAAATCAGGAAAGTCAGTAAAGAGAGAGAATTGCACTTAAACCCAAGTCTTAGTTATTCCTGTCAATGAACCCACCTTAAGTTTAGATTACAGACTTTAAAAATGTGAAAGGCCTTACCTTAAAACAGCGAAGGAAAATGAAAAGCCATTGTGAAAGTGAAATAAACAGGAAGAGAGAGATACAGCAGAGATGTGTGTGGAGGAGGTAAAAAACATTCTGATACTGTTGGGTGAGTGGGGAGGGGGATGAAAGCCTCAGTTAAATGGACCTTGTGGTGCCAGAGAGGCCGCATGTTGTGCGATATCCAGCTAGACTGGCACCATATCACCGGATCGACGCTATGGTAGGCAACAGAGAGCTAATATGTCTAACCTACAGCTTCTGTGGAGGATGATAGCCTGTTAGCATGGTGCCAGACTCAGCCAAGTCAAATGGGGAAGAGATGGAAAGACAATGATAGTGGGTGTCATCACTCCTCAGCTCTAAGTGTGAGTGAGTGCATGCTGATATTTGTGTTTCAAGGTTTGGACTGAAGTTCAAATATATACAACTTATACTATATACTTATATTTTGAATGGGTATTCCATATAGCACTGAAATGATAAGTTGATTAAATGATTAGTCAATCACCAGAAAATTCATTGACAAGAATTCTTAGAATCAATCGTTAAAGTTCAAACATTCACTGGTTCCTAAAGCTAAACTGCCAATCAGTTCAGAGTTCCAGCTTCTCAAATCATTAGCAAATTAATATTTTGTGGTTTTAGATTGTTGGTCGGACAAAAACAAAAAAAAGACTTTTAAAGATGTCATCTTGGGCTCAGGGAAATTGTGATTGGCTTTTTTAATTTTACAAACAAATGATTAATCAGTTACTGAAAAAAAAGAAAAAACAGATTCATTAAAAATAAAAATGATCATTAGTATTTTTTTTTTGTTTTCAATTAATTAAAACTAAAGTAAGGGCTTCTCTGTTATATATGGTGTAAACTGTATCTAAAGGGTATTAAAACACAATTATGCAGCCAGCACAACATATTGCAATCTAATACAATAATCCAATGACAAATACTGCCTTTACAAAAGATTACAATGTTTAGTTTTTGCTGAATCTCAGAGGTGCTGATTTAACTGTATGGTCTGTGTTGCTGTATTGAATTGAATTGTATTGTATGTACTGTATATAGTATATGTGTTAATATGTAATATGTCCCCCAGCCCACCACTTGTTTACTACAGTATATTGACCCTATTCACATGTATTTAGGCCAAATAATACCATGAATACATTTCAGTATGATTCAATACAATATCATAAAGCCAATATTGATAAAAACTAAACATTATGAACTTTATTTTTCTTAATTTTTTGAAGATATATTGGCTTGAATTATATCGTACAAGTGTTCACAATCTTGTATCAACATCCTGTATCCAATCAAACTAACTGCATCATATTAAAAGTGTATGCCATTGACAAGCTAACATCTTATTTTTAACTAAGGGCCAGTTTTGGGCCCATATCTTGGCCTAGCTGTAGCTGTAACTGTAACTGGCAGACTGTTTTTGGAACAACAGGCCTATTCTCCATCCCAGGAGGAGGTTGGGTCATGTGTGGCCATTTACATTGTCTGCCAATCAAACCTGAGACTCAGGCGCCTTTAACAAAACTCAGCCTCACTTCCGTTAACGCCTAAACACGAAGCCCAGACCAGTGATACAGGACACAACTGTCACTACTACCTACATGAGCAGTCAGCCTTTGTTTGGGCAGCAGAAACATGGCCACACACATCTACTGTCATCACTGTTAATGTGGGCACCAGAACTGACGACCATGAAAGCCAGCAGACGGTTAACTGTGCATTCACAATGTGAATATTGGTTGATAGATCACTGTCTTTGTCTGTGAGAGACTTTGCATCGCTGTGACTGCATTTACAGTTTTTAATAGTCAAATTCATAGTTCACAAGTAACTAGTGAGAACCAATTAGGCAGCAGTTATCAAAAACAGACAGTACTGAAACTAGTTCTGAGCTTTCTGTCATCACCAGCAATAGATAGAACTGTTCTCCAGTCATGTTAATTTCAGCCCAGCATCTCTGGGAATTATGTTCATATTGAACAACTCTGCAGCACATGATTTATGTCCAGTGCCAATGTTGAGTGCAAATGCAGGGAATAGTGTGACCTTGAGTTAATGAGGAGGAAAGGTGGATACTGGGGTGGTGGATGGGCATTAAGCGTGAGCGACCTTCATGCAGAGTTCGCTTCAATTAGGTATGACTTTAAAAAAAAAAAAAAAAAAACTGTAACCATTTCCTAAACTTAACCATACCTTAACCATAGTTGCCATGTGCAGATATTGGGAATTAAAGATATTTAAAAATGTTGCCACTAAAAGTTACAAAAAGTCTTATCAATGAACATAATATTGTGGATTTATTCTTTGGTTTTTCAAGTGAAAGTGGAAGAGTGCTGGGAACTAGATTGTGGCTATGAATGGACATACTCAAATTCTTCTAGAACTATTGACAATGAAACAAAATCACATTTGATGGCTGAAGAAAAAGTAAACCTTTGGGCAAATTTCCTTAGCACACAAGCTTGTTAATACTTTTAGGTTTTTTTGAATTTGCTCATCTATTTTTTGTCACACAGCTTTATAGCAAATAAATAGACTGTTGCCCACAATGTGGATCCATAATAATATCCATGGTATATTTGCCCACATTTCTACCTCCTGGGTGGCCTGCAGAGTTTTCTTGTAAACAAAATAAAACTGATGTTTACAGGTGAATGCATTTCCCTCTTCCTAACACATTTGCAAAGCTGAAGTATTTAAAATCTGCATTGTTTACATCCATGTTGCATGTTACATCCATACTTGCTAGCAGTCTTCTTCTACTCTGCCTTTTCTGGCGCATTGCTGTCCATTTCTGCATTTCTTGCTGCATTACCATCACTTGTGGATCAGTGAAATAGTGTGGAACACACTGGCAGGAATGTGTATCAAGCCACCCATGTTTGTGCCCAAGTGCATGTGCGTCATTGTGCGTGTGCATGACACAAACAAAGCTACCAAGCATAGAAATAAAGAAATCTACCAGTATACATGCAGACAGGTAGAATAGAGAAAAGACTGAGCAAACGGGTTCACGTCTATTCTAAATGCAAACTCAGCTCTGGGTCAAATATGGCCTATTTTACCTGAAGACAACCTACAGAAAGCAGAGGTGA
Source organism: Maccullochella peelii (assembly GCA_002120245.1). Taxonomy (NCBI): domain Eukaryota; kingdom Metazoa; phylum Chordata; class Actinopteri; order Centrarchiformes; family Percichthyidae; genus Maccullochella; species Maccullochella peelii. The sequence goes on along the minus strand of LKNJ01000491.1, from coordinate 54,860 downwards.
CAGCTGGGATCAGTACCAGCAAGTCCACAGCAGAAAAAAAAACATCAGCTGTCATGACCATCAGGATGAGCAGAGATAAAGAGACAAAGAGGGAAGGTACAACACAACGACAGCATCAAGCAGGTTATGACAATACTCCAGAAGATTACCAAAGCAATATGCAACAACAGCAAATTGTAGACAGACTGTACACACACTGCCAGTGTTTATCGAAGCAGTTCTGCAGCATGTTAGACGTCTGTCACCCGTCCATCTCACTGAACAGATTTGCTTCAATTTCTAATATGACAATTTTCGTTGCATTCAAGCATGTCACTTCGGTTTTGTTTGTTTTTTATCAGTTTTTTGTGTTGCACGGCCAGTGAAACAGCCAAAACACACAAATCTCCTACTTTCCATATGTTGTTACATATAACCTATATACAGTGGTTGATCAAGGCCCCCAGTCACTACGCTCTTTCTGGTTTCATTACAGACATTCAAAGCTACAGTGGGCGTGGGAAATAAAATAAATAAAAGCAGCTTTTTTCTGTATAGGAATGTATGTGTAGGAGGTCGGCATTGTTGTGGATTGAGCGAATGGATGCGTCAGGTGCGCTTACCTGCTCCTGACATGACATGGTAAGAATTTAGGGTAACATCGCAAGATGGGAAAGGTCAGTGTGATGGACATGATCAAGTGGGTTTTTGAAATCTGATGGCTGTTACATTTCTTGATTGAAGCTGTTTGACATTTTTGCTAAGATTCATTGTCTTCAGATTTGAAAGAGTGGCCCTGCTGTTTCGCTGAGACACTGAGGACAAAGTGACTAGTGTAGAGGCAGAAAATCCATAATCAGTGCTGTTTTTTGATGTTTTTCATGGCGACTAAGCATCTTGTCCATCAAGATCTTGATCACGGCGCGGGAATGTAAATAGTCAGGTCTTCATTATAAGGAAACCAAGAGTGAAGAACCATTGGCCTGGACTGGCATACCATCCAAAAGAGTAACAGTTAAGTGCACCAGCTGTCCAATCAGCTGGCTTCTGTTCCCCCTCCCAGCCAATTACAATGTGATGGGGGCTTGAGCAAACAAAGCATTATGGGCCGGTTAAGCATTCCTCTCATCTCCATGAGTTTGCTGTCGCTTTTCCTGAGGCACACACAACATCTGCAAACACCTGATAGGCCCGAGCAGTGGCCTTCAGCCCTCTCGTTGCCGGGGTTAAATTGTTACCACCTTTCTCTAATCCCGACTCTGACAATTAACTGTATGGCCGAGCACTTCAAAGCCCTCAACGGCCAAAGGGGTTAACCCTGACGCTCCCGGAGATTTGTTTTTGATTTTGCTGAGATCCCCAGACACTTTCATCTTTGGCCCTCGCTCCTTTTTCCTCTCTAAATCCCAGAGGGCCAAGCCTAGGGCAGGGGGAGTTGAAGCTAAATTCAGTGTGATATTTGAAGGCTAATTTTTGAGTTCCCACAAGGTTATCAATACAAACACAAGTGTGAAATGTAACCTGGTGAAAAAAATATGGTGTGCATCTGTGTCACAGAGCAAGCATTTTATGGTTTGGTGGGGAAGAAAATGTTTTACTATGAAGTGTTAAGTAGTTGACATATGTTTTTTATTATATTTGAAGCTTTTGAGTTATTTTCTTTATTCATAATCCACAGAGTCAATAGTATCCAACCATAGAGCTAATGGTGCCCTACACCAGCCTGGAGGTACACAACTGAAAGGTCATGTATATAGGTATAGGGATGGCCAATCTAATCAAAACCCAACGTTTTTAGTTTGCAAACTCTTTTGCTTAATGAAATGTGACTGAACTACATTCATAGCACACGGCAATGGTAGTGTTGCTATTTTCAACAACTAGATCCAAAACAATACCTGATTTTTGGCACCAATACAAACACAAACCCTTTTCAATTCATAACTTACAAAACTCTACTCTCTACTCTACAAAACCTACTTCAAATGTAACAAACAAAGACAAAGCTCTCAAATGTTAGATGTTAGGAGCTGTACAAGAACTTTGCCTAAATAAGGAATGATTATGAAAATTATTATTTAAATCAGGAACCAGATGATCAAAGAATAGGGGTAGAAGACTATGAATCTCAACAGAAATTTACGACACCTTCTGATACTGATATTCCCCCCGCTGTAAATTCCTGTGTCCAGTTTTTCTTTTAATGATATGGTCAATGTTCCTCAACATAGAACCACGGAATCGGTTTATGTTATGGCCAGTAAAAGCATTAGAGCTGTAGTGAATTAATTTAAGCTGCAGATTGTACTATGAATTTTCTAAAAATTGGTTATTGGTGGCACATGCAACAGAAATGAAAGCTCAGTAAATGGTTGATTTGACCAAAATGCACCTAGTTAACATACTCACGTTTTTATGTGCACAAATTGGTACCTTCAATCAAAGAATAATATATTTTCTAATACAGTTGTTCATATTTTGTCTGTGGAAAAAAATTATTTTACAAGAAGAGAATTTCTTTGGGTTTGCTTAGAGCATCCGCCTCCATTACTTTCCCAGCCAGTCTTTTGACACAACATCCTGTGCTATACACAGTGTTAGCAGACAGTGGGCATTGCCACCTTTCCTACCTCTTTGCCAGTGGGTGTGTGTAGGCTGTGCTGGGCACTACCAGGCTGTTCCAGCCCGATCCCTTCAGCTCTGTCAACTTTAACTGTGTGTATGTCGGGGGGTGGTCGATTACTCTATGTGTATGTCTGTTAGGGGTAATAGTGTGTGAAGAGCTAGTCCTCCATGCATCCTGCCCCTCCTCTATGCCCCAACAGTCTCCCCTGCAGCGCCTCAGCGGGAACTGGAGCAAATGCGTTTAGGAATTAAGACTGGGGAATGGCCCGAGGTGTGTGTGAGTGTGTGTGCAGCACGTGTGTGTGTGTGTGTGTTATCATGGAGTTGTGCTGCTCTTTTTTGCGGCGTGCCAGCTCCTGCCAGCTGCCCCAGGATGTGGCCTGTCACTTCACATAGCCGCTGATGAACAACACAAGTGTCAGGAAAGGTGAAGATGGAAATAAGACCATAACACACACACAAACAAAAACACACACACACACACACACACACACACACTAGTGCGATAGGTGAGGGAAAAGCTGGACAGTGCTGCCTACACGTGGGGTGGAGATGTTAAGAGTCTTCACATGATTCAAACCATTAATCCTCATTTTGAAGGTTTTTATGATGACACAATCCTACTGTAGCTGGCCTCATATCCCACAGAAATATGACTCGGCAGAAGCAGCAGAGAATCCACTCAACTTTCTTGGATATCATGATCAATCTAGGTCTGGCTCCAGTCCCACTAAACAGTTTGTCTGTGCTTTCTGCTATTGTTCAATGATATTGTGATAATGTGAATGGAGGGGGAAAAAAATAAAAGAGAGGCACAAGTGTTTCTGATCAATCCCGAGCCTATTCGCTGATATCACAGTGAAAACCACCTGAATTGACTGCATGGGAAGTCCACCTGCATCTCATTTACAGTCAACCTCAATGCCTGTACGTATATCAGCATAAGAAGACTTTTTCAAACCCCAAATCCAACAGACTCTACAGTTGGTAAGGTAAGAGGATACTATTTTTTCTTTTTTGTCGTTTTCAGATAAATACACACACATTGGCACACTCACCCCTCTCTATTCTCCTGTCTTCTCTTGAAACAATGAAGCATAGCTGACGTTAAGTGCAATGCTATTAGCCGTAGCAGTGGTACAGTGCCTGTGGCTCTGTACGGCACCCAAAGGCTGCATATGCTGCCGAACAACACGGAGCACGGACACCCACACATGACAAATGTTGGTACAGACAGACATGTGATCTATGGATTTTTAAATTTTTTTTAAATTTTTGGTTCAGTTTTATCTTGCAAACTCATTTACATACATATACATGCTGTATGTGTCATGTTTTTAACAAGTGACCATTCATTTTTCAGGCTTAAGCTATAGTGCATTCTGATCTCTGATTATTGATTCATTGTTTAATCATAGAGTCATAAATTATCTATGATAATGGCCTCTGTTTAAAATTTGTAAAAGAAAATGAAAACCTATATTTTTAGTGTGGCTTTTAATTTGGGGTAATCCTACCTTGCCAGCTCTTACGTTTTTATTTGTTATTATTTATTAAATTTTTCCTATTTGTTGGTATTGTTTTTAATGTTTTATCATAGTATTAAACATTTTATTTATTCATTACATTGTTTAAAATCCTGTTTTGTTTTTAATCCTGTTCTCTGCATGAAAGTTATTATTACGAACAAATTCTTGAGACAAGGCAAACTATACTGCGTACCCCGACCAATCATAGCTTGTCGTATTTCATGTACGTAGGTGATCGGGAAGGAAGTGCCAGGGACCAACTTCACTGCTCCACCTGTCAGCACCAACAACATCATTCTTTTTTCACTTCATCATGTTCACAGAGGAGCTGTCTGTGCTCCTATTGGTCAACATCACAGAACTTCTCGTACATGGCAAAAAACAAATTCTGAGGAGTCTAGGTGAGCTCTTACTATATGAACATACATCTACAATAATAGTAATAATGTCTTTTCATCAAATAACCAACCTCCATCTATAATATACAGTCAGAGGGCTTGAGAGCGACTCACAGATCCCAATGTAATTATACACTATGCTTCTTCCCGGCTCACATACCATTCTGTCCCAATTCCCTGCTGTTTGGAGATCAGGGCTATGTTGGTGACAAGTTACAGTACACATGCCCCGGTTAACCTTTGATGTGAACATGTTCTTTTCTGAGGGAATGATATGGAGGCCAAAACCACGAGGGGCTACAGACGATCCCTGCAAACTGTACGGCTTCAAAGTCCTGTCTCTAATTTGAACCTTTTGTGCCACTTAAAAAGCCCATGGACTAATTTGACTCTGGCATGTAACAACCGTTTGGAGGAATGTTTGTCTGTCGTGTGTGTGTGTGTGTGTGTGTGTGTGTGCGTGCGAGTGAGTGTGTGACCACAGGCCTACCTGCTTTGATCATGGCACTGGAAGATTATGACAACACACACACACACACACACACACACACACACAGGAGAGTAATCAAAACTACATGCAGCACCACGTCGGCATCACTGCAAAGAGCGCGTACACACAGACACATGAGCACTGAGGTAAGACTGACAGATCACTGTGGTATTGACATTTTATTTACTTACACTGCAACGGCATTCAAGTCATGCTTCACACTAGGGGTGGGGCAAGTGTTTGGCCCATTGTGGATTTAATAAATTAATAACTAACTTTGCAAGACAAAGGTTAAGTGTTTTGCGATTGCATCATGCGCCATCACGCAGAGATCAGCATTAGCAAAGTGAAGCACTGAACTCCAGCAATAGTAAACAAGCCGGGCCAACCACCACACACTGCAGCACTTTACAAAACCTCCAGCCAACTGTGATTGGCTGAAGAAAACAATTTGCTCCATAGTCTGTTTCATTTCTAAAGACACTGCGCCCGTGCAGCATCGTGAATAAAGATGGTGTTCCCTTGTGTCGGTGTTGCAGCAGACAGAGTATCCTCCACTGCTGCAGACATAGGCAGCAGACTGTTGCATGTTTCCAGATTAATGCAGATTAAAACATTAAAGTTGTGCACTCTCAAACACTTTTCTTTGCTTTTTTTGTTTGGTCAGACAGTGAACTTAATCAAGACCCATTACATTAACTGCCAGTTGAGTTTCATATTGCTGTTCAGAGCACTAAAGCATGAGTGAAAGGTGAATGGCACACAGTACACTGGAGTATGCGGCTAAGAATAACGCCGCATTTCTAATTCTTAAAGGAGTACTCCAACGAGTTAGCATTGTACTCCTATAACATTGTCGGATTCATGGACAGTTAAACTGAGTTGATTGATTGAAATAGTTGGTGAAGCAGAACCAGAAATATCGTCTTTTTCACTCCACACATTCTTATTCCTTGTCAAAACCTGGCACCTACATTACCCACAATGCAACTCAACCGCGAGTAGTGGCTACTGTAGCCTCAAGCCGCTAGCCTCAAGTAATGGTGAGGAGCGGGCTACAGAGGTCTGGTTAAATCACTCCACAACCCCAGATTTTTTTCATTTTCAAACTTGTAGTCTTCAGACCCAACCGACACTGACTCAAGTGACATCACTTGAAGCAATTTATCAGAGTTTATACAAATTTTTTTCACATGCAATAGTACTTCCCAACACCTGGAGATGCACTTTGATGTGTAAAATTGGTGGAGTTCCCTTTTAAACTGAGATTTGATTTTGAATCTAGAATTGATTCTGAATCGAATCGTGACACCAAGGATCTAGACTGAATTGTGAGATACCCAAAGATACCCAACCCTAGTACCCGATCCATGTATTTTTGAAAGTGACGTTGTGGCATTGAATGCAATGCAGGGAGATGCTGTGCCAAGGTTTTTCTTGAAAAAAAAAACAAAAAACTTTTGGGTAATAAACAAATTCTGGATTCCTCAAAATGATTTCAGCTCAAGGAAAGGCAAATAAGATTTTCAGATGGTGTTGCAGGTCTAATATGATGGAATCACAAAGAAGGGATTACACAGGTTTCTAAAGGTATAACTGGTTAGAAACTTAACAATGTATTTTAAGTATGCTTAACCACTATCACTTTGTCACTTTGACTGGTATTTCAATAGAAACTCACATATTAACTTCTTTCACATAATTCCTTATTCATGCTAATAAAGATGAGAACCAATAAACATAAGCACACACTGCTTAGACTCCTCTTATATCAAACACAACGTGAGGAATTCCCACCCTGCCTCTCCGTCTCCCAAGGTGACAGGCAGGCGTTTTCCATGAATCTCGCCAACCGTGGCCAACGATGGCAATGACATCAGCAAGAGGCAGCTACCTCTGGGGACCAATGATTAATTAACATGGCTTCAGCCGGCAGTGCCGCACAGGATGTGATCTAATTGATGATAAGACGGTAATTATGTAATGGCCTCGCCTTGTAAAAGGAGATGAGCTGGAAGTACTGTAACCTAGAGTGGAAATGCAGAAGCACAGTGCACGCTGGGAAAGACACACATACATACGCACACAAACTAAATGAGGCTGGTTTGTTTTCCTGTCAATGCCCTTTTACCCTGCTGATGTGGGGGTGGTGTGCTGGGCGTCGAGGGGGTGGTGGAGGTAGTCATCCCTCGCTCTGCTCGTTGGGTAATAGGCCTGTCTGTGTTTGTTTACCTCAGCTGAAATGTCATGAAGCAGCCAGCCCTTTGATCCGGCATTAATGTCACCACAATATGTGTCATTATCTGGGAGCTGGGCACCACTTCACATCCCGCTTATTGGAAAAAGAAACGTGACTAAGATGCTGCTCACTAAATATTTTGTACGGGGCGGGGAGGCATTGCATTCCAGTGGAGGCCTGTGATTGGGTGAGTGTGGAAGAAACAAATCACTGAGACTAGTAAGAAATAAGAGAATAAGAGAAAATAACTAAATCAACTAAGTTGCTAGCAACAATGAGGCGCCTGCAAACAGCTTTACTGTTTAGTCATTAAGAAATGAAGCTGATAAAGTGAAAAGAAATGAAATCAGACAAAATAACAACACATAGACTTAGATACCAGTTTATTAGGATCACATAGCTAAAACTAATGCAGTCTAATATGAAAGCCATGGAATACAGAAGTGTTGATATAAAGTAATATTATTAGCTGGACAAAATCTCTCAGTATAACACAATGGATTGCTACAAAATCATATTTAAATCCAAGCAAATCCAGCACAAACTACAGCCTACAAAAGTATCATAAAGTTGAATCAACACCTCTCTAAACTATTGAAAACTGAACAATATTACGTTGATGAAAGTATGATTCAATGCAGGGCTGCTGCAGGGCTAGGTAGACCTAATAAACTGGCAACTGGGTGTAAATTGGAAAGCTAAGGGTCCAACTAATGTAATTAGCATTTTTTTCTCAGACTGTGGCTGAATCTATATCAAAAATTGTATTTGTCTGTTATTTCTTTCATCTTTTTTATTACTGCTATTGATTTGTTTTTATTCGAGGCCTTGTTAATATAGATCATGAAAGTTCACTCTTGACCTTAAAAATAGTACTTTCACATTAAAAAAAATATATATCTGAACTCCACTGAGCAAACTCGCATCATCATGCATTGCAGTTGAAAGTTCTAAAAAAGTTGATATGATTTTTTTGAATGAATACTATTTAATGTCAATAACTGTACTTTTATAAGAATGTGCTCACTGAATAATTGTATTTTTTCTCACTTTATTAATTTATATCAATATGCGCTCCATTATACTGTATGTTAAAGGGGGGGTAGACAGTATTTTTTTGGCGTCGTTGGGAAAAAATTCCATAATAACTGTTCAGCATATTGTAATTCAAGTGGTCTGAGAGCAAACCTCTACTTCTGCCCCTCCTCTTGGCTCTGTTTTCAGGCTTCAGAAAATCTATCCCGTGACGGGAGACTTTGCCCAATCACAGGTTATTTCAGAGAGACGGTGTGTTTGTATTGGCTGAGCTACGTGCGCGTCCCTTCAGACGGTGAAAGCCTGATTCAGTGGCGGAAAATCCTGCCGAAAATCTTGTGAAGTTCCAACACCTCCTTTGCCTACAGTGGCGTATAGTAAAAAACAACACGTCCCGGCTCGATGTTCGATGCCATGTCACTCGTATCGACGTGGCAAAGAGGCATGATGACAAACAGTGGGGACTAACTTTTGAGGGGGGACGGTGTTGTGTGTGTTGTGTACTAGCCTCTCATCCCGCTGCTGGACGGTGTTGCGGCTGCCTCTGAAGCCGGGGGCGCTCTGCTCTGCGGCCGCGAAGCGCTGGAGGGGCGTCTTTGAGAAGACAAGTCGTGGCGAGAGGGACCGCGGTCTCGGTGAGGCTCACGCTGTGCAGTGAGCCCTACGAGGGATAAGGTTTCGCAGGGGAACCGATTCCTTCTGCTGCCAGTCGAAGTTGTGGGTTTGGCGGAGGGGCTTAGTGGAGTGAGAGAGGCGGAAGGTTTTTCATAGGTGCACAGATTTTGCCTACCCCAGGTTTAAGTGGGTAAACATGTATTGTGACACAAATTATCCTAATTACATATCGAACAATTATGGTTGCCATTAGCAGTGTCTGCTGTCCAGCGGAGAAAATAAAATCAATCTGTCTTTATCATGCTCATCCCCTCCTCACCTCCTTTTTTTTAATATAAATAATGCAGATCAAATGATACATTCTGTAATCATTTTAGCATTTCAAGGAGAAACCTGACACTGAATTATCTTGTACTTCAATAAAATCTTAAGCAGCTACGTGTGAACCCCTCAAGTATAACAATCTGGAATAGCAGGATTAGTAGTTGGTAGTATGACCAAATCCACTATTGCAGAAGAGGAGACTGTCACTATGAGGATGAGGAAGGTAAAGTACAAGTTGTTCTTAAGTGCTGACCTGGAATCAGATTAGAAACTCCTTTGATCTTAATCTTGACGCTTAGGGAAACGAGTTAAAGCTAATCCGGTGTCAGTGGTTTTGGGCAACCTTTGATGTCAAAAATGGCATGTAGGCCTGAACACGAGGAGTGACCTAATGAATGCAACTATTCCCATTTCCCATGATGTAATTCTCTGTCTTACAACGGACACTACATACTGCTACTACAGTGTGTTTTAAAAACAAGACATGCCTCAACTTGCAGCAACCACTGGAACATATTCAAATATTAAGGCTGCCGTATTGTGTTAAAGTCGGGAATTAGTGTCTGAATATGGAATACAGGCCTGAGAGGAAAAGAGAGGGCATTAAAGTGGCTATGCAGAGGGCTAAAATAACAGTCTGACTACTCTAGTCCCAGCTCCATCTGGTTCTAATTACTCACTATCCTTGAGATGGAGGGGAGAGAGGGGGCGAGTACAACAGGAACTCATGTCAGCACTGGGTTACATGACCGACCGAGACTGGGAATAAACTCGTTTCATTTCAGGATAGTGAGCCCTGTTACCTGGGAGCAGTGTTTTCATGCATGTGTTTGCTTACATGCTTATGTATTCCAGCATTTCTCCAGTGCTGCTATCACTAATTTAATGCCAGAGTGCATGAGGCGGACTTCAAACGGCCCTTGCATGCACCACAGACTTTCAATTTGTCCAAGTGAGCAGACACAACAACAGGCCGGGCCAATGCTTCTCTGCACAGTGCGGGAGTGTGTGTGTGTGTGTGTGTGTGTGTGTGTGTGTGTGTGTGTGTGTGTGTGTGTGTGTGTGTGTGTGTGTGTGCGTGGGCAGGGTGAATAACGTCAGAACTGATATGTACAGTATATTAGCGCTAACATGAATAGGATGCTAATGACTGAGCCAGTGATCCAGCACTAATCTACCAGGCTAACAGGCTAACACATGCAGCACTGACTCACTAATCACAATTAATTTACTCATTAGCATTAGAGACTTGCCACCACAGCCCACTTACTACGCAGAGCGAGTGTGGATTATGCTATGCTTGGCTAATGCTAACCAGTTGAGGCAAAGTGCAGTGAGCCACTGCCTAATTAGCATTATCGCTCTGTCAAAATAAGCAAGAGGGCGAGGCACTGTACTAAGGTAATGCTGGCCACACAAATGGCTATAACTCAGGATTAGCATTCGCTACCTAAACTGTGTTTCATCCACATCATAGGGAAAGAACAGTCTGAGCCACATGACAAAGACAAACTGTGACTGTGAAGTTAACTGCTTCTCCTCCTTTAATGCAATCAGGGTTTTTGTAGATAAAATACAACAGTATCAGACACAGGTCACAATAGTTGTGTCCTTCTGCACATTCAGAGTTACAGTCACAAAATGATTTATGTAATGACAATTGTCCAATTTGCTTATGGAATTTGTGTGTGTAATTCCCAAGTGAGCAGCAATTTCTCTGCCAGTAACGTCACAGCTGATGGTGCTAAAGAGATTACAGTCATGAAAATGGAAAGTCCAGCGATCAGTCAAAGTTTATACAATATTTGAATTGAGCCAGGAATACTCCCATCATACAGTTCCTGTATTAACAACTGTATTAACAACTTCAAATGACCACCGTTGACATGTATAATGTGATGATAGACTGGAGTTGTCAGATGATGTGGCTCGTGTGAATTAGTATATCAACTAAGAATGTATTTTAATCCATAGGAGAAAAAGATGTGTATAGTAATATAGAATGTGTTGGTAAGACGTTGTTCCACCACGAGCCCCCAGAACAGCTTCAAAACTGCTTGTCATAGATCCTCCAAGTGTGCTGAACTCTACTGGAGGGATGAACAGCATTCTTCTTCCCTCATTTGGTGTTTTGATGCTGGTGGTGGAGACCGCTGTTTAACATGTCGCCCGAGAATTCCCAGAGCATGTGATGCATATCATTTTCATCAAACCATTCAGTGAGCCCTCATGTCCAGTATGGAAGCATCTGCATTCGTTATGTTTCTCCCCTCATTTAAGCAGTTTTTTTCCTTTAACTTGTCACCTGTCTGTAATTTATATATTCAGTGTTGCTCATTATGGGGATGTGTTTTTAGTCACACAGTGTGCAGCCTTGCATATGTACAGAATATAAGTGGCAAACAAAATTCCAGCTGCAAAATATCTGTCATGATACTGACATTAACTGGACCCAATGTTCCACCTCCAGAGCCCTGACATCCCCGTACATTTTCCTTTCAGTAGCCTTAAAGTTAGGGGAAAAAACACATCCTCTACACTGTATGAATACGTTAAATATATATTCTGTATCTCATTTTTCCAGCTATTTATTGAGCACATTTTTATGGATATAAATATGCCAACCAAAGAGTGCAGTTTTATGGCACCACCACTACATTAAAAGGTCAATATTGTGTGTATATATGTGTGTGTGTGTGTGTGTGTGTATATACAATAAAAAAAAATCTTGTGTTTGATTGAAGCTCAGCTGCATGGCGTGTTTTTGGATTAATGGACCCACCACTGGAACAGGTTGGGTAGACAAGGTTAAAACAAATAGTATTAGCTCTATCTATTAGTTTGACTGTAGTATCCATTAGCTCTGATTCCAGGTTCCTATATGTTTCTAGGAAAAATCTGAGAGAAAAATAAATAAATGGAGCAAGTGCAGAGATGGCAGTGAAGAAAATCACACTGAAGAGAGAGGCAGAGACGAATGTCATGTCAATGTACCCAGGGCTCTCACCAGTCAATGAGTAACACACAGACACATACATCCTCACACACAGGGTGAGTAACAATGACAGAGGCGTGAGAGTAACACAACACTCTGACAGCATGTGGGCTAGTCATCTGCCAAGTGTGCACGCACGCACACACACACACACACACACACACACACACACACACACACACACTTAGATGAGTTGAGTGGACTTAAGTCTGGGACCTCAGCAGTGACCCTTGTCTCTTTTCAGCCAATCTTTCCCATCAGCACTCTTCCTTGCTTTCAAACACACACACACACACACACACTCATCTATCTACAAACAGCAGTGATGTTAGGCAGTCATCCAACGCTATGTGGCTTAGCAGGTCTGCTGAAGGCAGACTGAAGTTGTTTGGGACACAAAAATTGACTGACTGAAAAAAAGATTGCCTACTATACATATAATTATTGCACTGCACAATCCAGAGCTGAGACCATTAGTGGATTAATTGATTAGATGATTGACGATATACAATATTTGACAAAAGATTTGATAACATACTATAAGTTAAAGTAATATTTTAAAGCTAAACTGCCAAACATTTACTGGCTCAAATGTGAATATTTGCTGGGTTTCTTAGTCTTCTATGGTAGTAAACTGAACAAGCAGCTGACCGTGACAACTTGGGCTCAGGGAAGTAGTGATGGGCATTTTTAACAATGTTCTGATGTTTTATTGACCCAATAACCAAATCATCAGCGAATCATTAAGGAAAGAAGCTTGCACAATCTTCCACAGAGTGCTGTGGGGGTAGCCAATAAGCAACAAATATTCCCCATGACCATGGTTTATGTAAAAAATAAATAATACTTTGGAGTCCACAGAAAGAAAGAAAAAAGAAAAAGGTTATGTTTCTGTTTTTTCCTTGACTGTATTAGATGGTGGTTATGTTTGGGTATTGTCTCCACGGCTGGAGCGCTGCAGAGACAAAGCTTCTTTCTTGGTTGTTACAGCAAACTGCTGTGACTCCACTCTGATGTTAGAGATGTGTCTAAAACTAAGAAATTGCTTAACTTTTTACCCATTGTTAGGTCAGCAAAAATGACTGACAATACAGCCACAAGGAGTGTAAGGAGTGTGTGTGTGTGTGTGTGTGTGTGTGTGTGTGTGTGTGTGTGTGTAGTGACATTTCCCTAATGTAGCAGTAAATGTGCCCCTCATTAACGACTCTCTGACAGTGATGTGGGCTGACGAGAGCCCAGACGCCTGGCTCCTGGACTGGTGCCCTGATGGGGCATTCACACACAAACACACACACACTCACTCACAAACACAGACAGAGAGACTGACAGGCACACAAACACTTAGGTCTACGAGCTCCACTGCAGACAAGAGCTGTGGACATTTCCGTCCAGTATGTGATGTCCATGTGTCTGTTGGAGCATGTGGATTTCTGTGTGTGCGTTTGTGTGTATGTGTGTGTTGAGAATAGCTCAACATCTCCATCCAATCCTACACTACACTACACAACATTTTTATTCTATGGCAAACATTAGGCTTGAATTGAAACTAATGAGACACCCTGCTAAGAATCCACATATTGCAAGTGTGTATCATATCATAAAAACTTAATTCTCATCCATTTGGCTGATATATATACTGTATATTACTCATTATATATAATAAAACAATAATATATACGTATAAAATCAGACAAATATGGACGGAAATGTCCACAGCTCTTGTCTGCAGTGGAGCTCTTAGACCTAAGTGTTTGTGTGCCTGTCAGTCTCTCTCTCTCTGTTTGTGTGTGTGTGTGTGTGCGTGTGTGTCCGTGTGTTACATTTGACACAGTATTTGGGTCAAATGAGGGTCTGGAAGCATGGAGGCACATCTGTTGCAAAAAAAAAAAAAAAAAAAGGCTTTTTGGGCTAACACCATTAACACAATGGTGGCTGCTGGACAAAAATGTATCTACAGTGTGTGTATGTGTGTCTTTATGAAGCCATTAGTCATGCTCCATATGTCTTCTAGTGAGGGACAGTGAAAGGGTGGTGTGTATGTGTGTGTGTACGATGTGTCAGACTCAATGTCTACTGGGGGTGTGAGGTGAAGTGACCGACTGACCCCACTGACTGGCTTTTTATGCCCCTAAAATATGACTGACATGCGCACGCACGCACACACACACAAATACAAACACACACAACTAATAATGGGTATGATTGTGGATGGACAGAGACCAGACACAGCCAAGAGAGTGAGCAGTCTATTCACACAAGCAGGGTCACACAATAAGGTTTGGCCATAAAGAGGTCAGTTTGCCTTATGCCTGCTTCACTGAAGACAAGGAAAAGGACCACTCCACCATGCCACCCTGAAAGAGTCCCTGACCCTACAGCAGTTGAGTTAGTCTGGGTTTCATATGGTGTGTGACGTGGCGATCTAAATGCTGCATTGAGAGGCTTCACTCGCCTGAAAATCATATGAATCTGGGGACACTGTTAACATTGAAAAAACCCTGAAAAAAATCAAAGATACTAAATATTGGCACACATAATTGTTTAATTGCTTCTTCAATGTGCAGGTTCAAGATTAAAAGTCTAAGGCTGTGTTCAGACTGACAAAAAACTGCTTTGGAACAGTGAGGGGGGGGTGGTAAAACTCCACCAGTGGCCCCTAGAAGCTGCAATGTTGACTATAACCCGCGGTATGTGTTGGACAGAACAAGCAACATACTGATGATTTTGCTTTTCTTAGAGTCTGAACAGTAGTGTGGCTAAAGTTTGTGGTGAAGGTGACCATGAGGTCATTATAATCAAAAGGGTATATCCCCTGGGGAGCATCGATGTGTTTCATAAAATGTCATGACAATTTATTGATTAGACTGAGATAGTTTGCTTATAAAGTTGACATATTGTTATAAGGGTGACAGTAAAAAAGGTTGTAAAGAGTTCATCCTCTGAGAGTATGAATGTGATCTGCCCATTAGATTTTGATATTTCTTGTGTACAAGTGGAAATTGTGAGCTGACGTCAGCACTAGAGGAAAGATCAAGAAGTAAACAAAATCATTATGAAATATCCTCTGAGAACCATGAATGCCCCTACCGAATTTGATAGCAATGTCTGTTGGCCAGACAGGCAGACCAAGTGACTGACCTCGCCGTCCTCAGGCTCCGAACAGAAAAATGTGTAGTGTCTGTTAAAAGCTCATATGAGATGAACCCTAATCATAACTTCTAATAACAACAGGAATGTCAGTCTCATCAGGAATTTGCAATCCTGCAGACACAAAAATGAACACAAATTCAACCAACCCAAGGGACATTTACAAGAACCTTAAACTGCTCAAACCACACAAAATTACTGCTGTTAACCACATCAGATTATAGAATTATGAACATTATGAGCCATAGCCAAATAAAACCAGTCTTGAACATCAACAATCCAACTTCCTTGCAGATATGGAAGAAGTTGTCTTTTCAGGTAGTGTTTTCTCGCAGGGTGTGCAACAAACAACACAGTTTTCCCAGAGGCCTTGTCATTTCTCAAAATCACCATGATTTCTTGCCAAACAACATAAAAAAGCTGCAAAGTACACAGCAACTTTTCAGAAAAGCTGCTGCTAATTCAGTCATTTTTGGACACAAAAACATCTAGATCCTGGTGGAACTGAAACATAAACATGAAGAGTATACTGTTCATGGTAATACAAACAAATTAATATACAAGAGTGCTGTGTAGAAAGTCCTGCTGCATCACTCGCACACATTTACTTCAAATCCTGATGTGAACTGAGGGGGGGGGGGGGGAGTTAATTGGAGTTGCGTGTTAAAAGGTGTTAACAAGGCAGGTGAACGCCCAAGGCGCAGTTGTGAGACACACACAAACACAAACAAACAAACAAACAAACACACACACACACAGAGAGTCAGACAGATAAACTGTACAGCATCTTTCTAATGCCGCTACGCTGCCTTTTGTTAAAAACTGATGTCAGCCAGTATGTCTTCGTCCACCTCTGATATAATGGGTTCTACTCCACATGCTGCCATCATTACTATCATATCATATCAGAAGTCCAAGCAGAAAAATCACTAGTGTGGTCTAGGGTGATTTTAAAAAATCTGCCTCACCCTGTCTTACAGTATAATTCCGTTTTTTTTACAACTTTTAAATGATTACCTAAACTGTCTCTGGTGATCATCTATCACAGTTACAGACCTACTTCCTGCTAAAACTTTGACTGTACTTACTATAGGTGTGCACACACAGCTTTCCTGTGCAATGAGGAATTATTAGCGACATTTGAGTTGCACTAACTTTGGGTTTTATTGCCAAATAAAGTGGATTACAGTAGATAATCTGGCTGAGATGTCTGACTGTGTTCTTCTCCCCCATTGGACTTGTTCTAGTGAGGATGCTGTATTCCCAGATTTCAAGTATCAGTTTTATCATAACAAATAGAAATTATGACCAAAAGTAAGATCCATTGCACATTTCCTCACTGGCATCATTGTAGACATTTATTTGAGCAATTTGGGTTTTAAACAATAATTAATGTTAATTATAAGGTCTGTTTTTTATGGCCCCAAAGCGGTATCTACAAGAGTCCCCATAAACTAAAACAGTAACAGTGATGACAGAGAGTATTATTATTTTATTTATTTTACAAGTGTTAAGCTTTTTAGTCAAAAAACTTTAATCTAAAGCAATGGAGAGATTTCAGTATAATCAGACCTGCCATATGTATATACACATTTTGGGCATTAACATATGGGGAGTCTGATGTCAAAGCTGCATCATAAAGAAAAATTTCTCTAAAACCACAACCGTGTCTACCTTTTGCTAAATGCTAAATGTTGCTTGATCATGCCATGCATCCTGACAGGAAACGAACTCAAGGAGAAACATTCATTATGCATTATATATCATGTATGAAGACGGTCACATTTTAATACATTCAATATCAACTCAAATAGGTTTTCAAATCTATTTCAGCTGAATGATAACCCATGTGCCTCTGCTGTGTTATATGTGGCAGTGTTGGCTAAGTGGCACTCCTAGAGCCTCTGGCCGAGCCTGTGGGGACGATGGAAGGAAAAAAAGAAATCAAGAAAACAATGAGACAGATAAAAAAGAAAAGACACGGTTTCAGCTAAAAGGCCCTCGCTGCCTGGAGGCCCTCCATACACTCTAATGATCGCCAGCAGCATGTGTGTGTGTGTTTGTATGTGTGGCTGTCTCTTGAAGAACCTTTAATCAAATGGAAGTGTAAAGTGTAGGAACACTGTTAGATCATACGTGTGTGCTCCTTCTATGTGAGTGTGTTCAGTCTGTGTTTGATTCATCTTTGCTATCAAATGTTCCATTGGCACACATTGGCCACAACACACACACACACTTCAAAAATCTTAATTCTAGCACTAAGGTGGTGTTTTTCACATACACACACGCTGATACACACACACACACACACACACACACACAGTGCTGTAGAGGCGGATTAGCAGGCATTACTGACTGTGCGTCTATGGACGTGATACGCCACCACAGAACACTGCATGGGGAGGTGCTGCACAAACACATGCGTGCACAAACAATACAATAGTGTGTGTATGTGGAGCTTGCACTCAGATCTACAAACAAGCACATTTGTACATGCTCTCTCTGCATTTGACACACACAGGTGAGTGGGGTGTGAAAACTCTAACACACACATTTACAGGAGCAGACTGGATGCTCAGAGAATACAGGAATCAAATAAATTGCATGAAAAGTGCATGAAAAAGGTGTGGGTGCAAGCAGACACACAAACACTGACAGTCCATCTTACACACACACACACACACACACACACACACACAGATATATTCAAATGTACGCATAGGTGCACAAAGATACACACATATTCACACATGTCGGGAGAAGTGTAAACACACGCATGCATAAACACATCACGTAAGAATAAAAATGTCAGACACATGCTGTCTCTGTGTAAACACACAAATGGACACACACACACACACACATGTTTATGGCTGCAAACACACAATCACGCATAGATATATATGCGCGCACACTTTTTCACACATGTGTGAAGCGCAAACATGTTGGCCAAAGTGTAAACACACACATGAAGGAACAGAATCACGGAAGAGCAAACGCTCAAGTACATGCTGTATGTAAATAGCCAGACACACACTCATAAACACACACAAACACACACACACCTCCAGCCGAATGAATAATGAGTAATGTGTACAGTCTTCCTCTGCGTTATACAAGGCCACTGCTAGTGTGACAAATAAACTTCCTTACACTTGGCGCTGCTTCACACAGTGATGGGCTAAATAGGGCATGAAAAGGTACTCACACACGGGCACGCTCAACACCAGGTGTGTGTGGCGAATGTTAGCAGAGACACATGTGGCTCTGATGCCCGGTGGGATCTGTCCATGTCCTCTCTGTGCCCTCTGCCAAGGCACACCACAGTACTGCCTGACTGCAGCTCCACTCACATACTGACTCACTTTTTACATCACACCATTCCAATCATATTATAGAGCTGATATTGGCATTTTGTTAACAAGACTAACAGTTTAAAGCCTCACTAGTGGCCCCTAGAGGGTGCAATGTTAGGTGCAATAGTACAGATATCTAAAGCAAATCTGGCCCATTGTTTTTGATAACGTTATGGCAAATCTTTTAGTGTGGTAGATTAGGGCCAGTGTAGTATGAGATTGGTGGGTCAGAGCTGATATCACGGTTCTGACTCATTATTTGCCATTGATGCAACACAAGGGTGTAGTGATGCAACAGATCACAAAACTCACGTTTCGGATCGGATCACGGATTGGAGTCATGGATCATTTTTCGGATAAAAAAAAAGAAAAAAGAAGTGAGACAAATAACTTTTCTTTCCATGTATTATTTATTAACATTAACGGGGAAGCCAAAATGCTCCCATATCTGGGATTTAAATGATGCGGGAGGCCTCTCAAGCTCTTCCTCTCCTCCGCTAGCCATGATTGTCACTCACTGCGCTTCTTTTCCTCTTGCAACGTACATCCCTGAATCATTGGGATTCAACATGCCCCGTTCACGCGAAAACAAAACTGCTTTTTTAAATAATCGAATCAACCTTCAGCGCTTCAGAATAAAACACAGCATTTGTCTTGTATCTTTACACTGCAACTCTGCATCGAGTTTTAGGGAATTTTTATTTAAAAAGTAGGTAACAGTGGCAGTAAAACTGTATGTCACACTATGATGGTTAAACTGCAATTAATCCGCGGTTCACATGTGTGCCGAACTGGAGATCCATACGGATCCGTTGCATCACTACAAGGGAGATACCCGGATGTGCTGTGGAGAAGCTGAGTTATGTCATGCTGAGACAATCCCGCAAGAATGCATTGTTGAATGATTTCTTGCTTTGCCTTCCACCTATTCACCCATAAAACAAATCTGAACTAACCGCATCGCATGTTCACCGCCAGTCTCATAGTGCTGCACGGGTGATACAGAGTTCAGTCCTGCGGCTACAGGTGAGTCAGACCTGTCCCCCTCCCCCAAGGTAGGGAAACACAACGCATGCATGAGGGGCAAACAGGAACAGCCTTACGTCACACTGTAACACACAGAACCAGGCTCTTAGGTTGAAGACACATTAGCTGGAAGGTAGGCCATGTTTTCAAATTTACCACAGCAGCAAAATGTTTTAAATGGGTAATTCCGGTATTTTTAAACCTGGACCCCATTTCTACAAATTTTGGGGTCTAAATGACTAATAGTACCACAACTTTTGGAATTGGTCCAGAAGATCGACTCCGCCGGCAGCCATGAAACGGACTGAAATGGCTGCAACACAATCCTTGTGGGCAACTGCGCTTGTCAAAGTCTGTCCACTGAAAGTGCTTGTTTTTGCCAGTGACAGGCTCAGACTGTTATTCCAGTGTCTGACAACATTATGGAAAGGATCCCTACAGAGATAGACTGTTTGTTAAAGAGTAACATCCTTTTTGTTTAACCAGAAACAGAAGTCTCGCTTAAGGAAAAGTTTCGCTCTAAAATCTTGCAAAAGGTTGAGTTGTTACAGGAAGTTGACGGTGTTTCTAGTTAATCAAAAATCTCACCAAAGGGTGGCATTCGAGGAAAGCTCATTAAGTGACCAAATTAGGAAGCAATCATCCTCTATTATACAATACTTCACTATAGTACTACTAATGCTACTACACTACAAAGCTGAGGGGGGTCACCAGAAACCATTAAGAATCATCCTCTTGGGACCATGACTATCCACAGCAAATTCCATGCCAATATGGCCAGTAATTGTCAGGATAACTCGCACTGGCATCAGAGAGATAAACAGACCTACTGACCGACCAACTAACTGCATAACTCATCATCCTCAAGCAATCAAGCATGGCCTCTGATCCAGTCAATGTCACAATGCCATCAAAATGCAGTCTGTCTGATTACACATTCCAATTTATAACAGAAAGCTTGCACTGAGAGTTTGAAAGACATGGACATTTACCAGGCAGGGATGGTCTAATGAAAAATTGCTATTGGGTAAATTATGGGAGTCGTAGGATTCTGCGTTTTTGGAGCCTTACCCATACTAGAGACATATCTGAAGTAGGTTCAGAGTAGCTTGTTGGGGTCAGGACATCTCAGCCTCTGCTGGTCTGATTTTTTTCATTTATTTATTTCTCTCTCTTGCAAGACCCCAGCTTCAAGGAAGTGCAATACTAACTCCCTGGAATACCCCTTTAAACTACTTATTTAAAGTTACTTAGATGTATTTTTGCATGGGATTTGGTGTCAATGTAAAATAAAATTCCTTGGCACTAAATAAACTACAGGCCCTTCATGACTTGTGAATGTCCTCCATCCTGGTTTGTTAACATCCTCAGTCTGGCGTCCACTACAGCTGTCCTTAAAACAATCTAATGTTGTGAACGCACTGCTCTATTCCTTCTGCTACACACCAGTTTGCAAAATTCCCAGAGATTTCCTAACTTCCCTGGTGAAATTATTAAATTACCTGATTTTCCTTTTCTTGAATACACTATCTACAAGCCATCAAATTCCAGAAATCCAATGACCAGCAGTAACCGTCTGCAGGGATCACAGGCCTCCTCAGTGTGTGCGTGTGTTTGAGTGTGTGTCTACATGTGCTAAGTGTAAAGCCTCGGAAAAAATGAAGCTCCGAAGCTCCTTTTCTCTCATCTGTTGTGTTTTCTTTTTTGTTGAATCACACTGTCTCTGTTGCAGGAATCAGCATCAAACTACAAACACTCCTCTTCCTCCACTTCTTCTCTTTCTCAATCCTCTCATCTCCCTCTAAGCTAAATGATCCTTTCATTTCCTGATGACCGACCAAGGCCCTTAGGTGTCTGTGAATGAATATGCGTTTGTGTGTGAGTGTTTTGGGAGTGTGTGAGCAGCTCTGAGGCCACAGTTGCATGTAAAGTTCACAGTTGTGCTGATCCTGTGTCAAAACAAAGCTCTGAGAAAGATGTCTGGACTGAGCTTCATAAGTGTGTGTATTTTTGTGTGTGTGTATAGAGAAGAGGTTGGAGTGCATATAAGTTAAACGTTTCACATGTTAAAAATTCTTCTAAAAAATCTGTTTTGCACACATTCCAGCTTGTGTCCACACCTGCAAATGCATCCACACACACACACACAAACACACAAATCCATAGAGAGCTGACTCCGGAAGATAGGGAGGAAGTTG
This sequence comes from Maccullochella peelii, assembly GCA_002120245.1. Classification (NCBI taxonomy): domain Eukaryota; kingdom Metazoa; phylum Chordata; class Actinopteri; order Centrarchiformes; family Percichthyidae; genus Maccullochella; species Maccullochella peelii. Next base: position 32,904 of record LKNJ01000491.1, on the reverse strand, counting down.
TCTAATGGTTGCCAAACGTTTCAGTGGGCCCTGGCTAAACATGTGTTTAAAGCAGACAACATCAGCAATCACCACTTGACCCCTTCACACACACGCACACACACACACACTAACATACACATACACAGCTCAAGAGGAATTCTTCACCCACACACACAGCACTCATGAAGCTTGACAGTCACACGTACACACAAGTTATTAGTTTATCGTCTAGTAGGTGTGTATATGAATCTACAATGTGTGATTTGTGTGTTTGCATGCACACACACACAAACTCTCACACCAGACAAGGCACACACACACACACGCCGCTACATGATAATATAATCAAGTCAGAGTGCAGCGGCTGCCGACTGCAAAATGCCCACTTCCAGATGTCCTAACGGAGAGAGACGCCACGCTTCTCCACTGGGAATTGGTCAAGGTCCCGGGGCTGCTGCATGTGTGTGTGTGTGTGTGTGTGTGTGTGTGTGTGTGTGTGTGTACCTCAAACACACACATACACACAGAACAGACGTAGACATAACCATGCAAACAGACACCCTGACACGGCATGAGCAAAACTGGGCCCAGCTGGAGAATGATTCAAAAGGATGAGGGAGGAAGAGGGGAGGACATGGAGGGGAAGACGGAGAGGACAAATTGCTTTTGCCTGCATCTGAAGACGTGATGTGCGAACGAGCTGTTAAAAGAAAACAAAAGCGGAGTCATGCCTGCCAGTTCCCACGACTCCCACCCGCCCCTCCGTCCCTCCCTCCTCCCGTGCATCCATCCATCATTCCGCTCTCTCCCTCCTCCTTACAGTAAGTGACCCAACACCTAGAGCCTCCTGGGATGAGTTAACAGTGTGGATGAGTCGACAGGGAGGTGCTGGTTTTTGCTGCGTTCACAGTGTGTGCTAAAATCTACACTAACTACTCAGTATGGCAGTCTGTCAACTGCAATGTAAACTGCTTTCGAAAAGCCTGTGAGATTTTGACAGACAGGTGGTTCAGTCAGTTCATGTGTTTAGAAATACTGAAGCATTATGCAACATTATTTCATGATTAAGTTCTAATGTTTCATTATTGTTTCGAATTAACTATATCTATTCCTTAGTACAGCAACAAACAATCGTTACTAGGGTTGTGGATGGATCTCTTAATATTCTTTGTTTGGTCTTTGACAGTAGCGATGCTGGGTGTTATATGCACTTCGAGCCAACATAATTTATCATTAGTTTCATTTTTTGATCCTTTGGTGGACTAGTTACATGTTTTCTAAATAGCTACACAGCTGGTTTGTGTAGTACTATTGATGATGTACAAAAGTATGTATCTACTATGAACACTGACTCATTTTGCTTTTATAAAAATATATATCTACCATTTTTGTACCTTTTTATTATATTATAGTCACATATGTATTTACTTATACTTAATTGCTTACTTATATATATATATATATATTTCTGGGTGATTAAACTAAAATATTATCCCAACACAACAACTTATCATGTTATCCAAGGGACAACAAATGATGGTCCTAAATGTAATGACAGTGCTACATGTACAGTAGGCCTACTTACTTCATCTTCTCACATATTTGCTCTGCTCTTTTCTGCAATGTCACTTTCTCTCAAGGCCAAGAGGAGTACAGTGACTCGTGTATTACATAAACACGCATATTATGCAATATGCAAAATATTCCCATCATATAAATATGCCAGTTTTTTCATTGTTGAGATGAGGTAACTGAATCGTGATCATGAGATAACAGCTTGATATGTTGAGATAATTGAGCTGTGATCTTGAGATGAGGGCCAAAACAAAATGATCAGCAACCACGACCAGTCATGCCTTCCATATGTCACTGCTCTTACTTTTACAATCAAATGTCAAATTGGAAATGTGGATGCTCAAGTTTTGACTCCAAGTTGTACCTGCAGTAGGGATGCCACGGTGACAACACTGGTGTTACTGATTACAGCGGACATTTTACAAGAAAAGATATTCATCGATGACCTTACTTTGATCTTTACTGAACGTTAAATCCTCCGCCATCGTCTTGTCGGTCAACTCTCGTCACGTGATAAGTGAAATCTGACTCCTGCTATTATGTGCTGTGACTCTGCTGCTGTACGGAGCAGACACTTTCACTTTATAATTATAGCGTCCGTTGTCCAAGTATTGATAACCTGCTTAGTTTATTATTAGAGTTAGAGCTTTTTTATTTGATGAATGTGGGCGCTGATACGCAAAAATGAACTAAATGGGTTTTATTTACCATAGCTTCCTAATTCTAAACACACATCCAATTCACCACTGCATCACGAATGTCACGTTGTGGTTTAACCTGGCTCACCACCACATTGCTGTTAACTAGCTTGTTTAGACGTTTGAGAAGCTTCTCAGCTGACAGGAACACACACAAATGACATATTATTTACTGAGAGAAAGATTTTGCTTAAACTGTGCTTGACAGTTGAATGGAAAATGGCAGTGTACTGGCAGTCCAGTTGGATTTAAATCTGTTTGGAGTGAATCTGTAACCTTTTCTCCATTCCTGCTCTCTATTAGTTGTGTGTGTTGTTTTGCCAGTGATAATCCCTCGAAGCTGTTACATTGCAAGCTGTATCAAATATGAGTTTACTGAAATCAATCATCACATTTGGGACTGTTCTGAGGCAGTAACAGTCCTAATTTAACCCTTTTGACTGAGTTGATGAAAATGTAACATCACTGAAGACAATAACTGCTTGTTGTAACATATTAGTAACCACAGTATGTTTTGATTTGACTGACTTAATACCCAGGACTGTAACAGAGCGGGAATGTGGAGCACGGGGCAAAAGGCCAAGATGGCGGTAACAAGAAGGAAGTGAGGGAGGAAAGGTGTTAGTGGTAGATCAACTGAAAACTCAAGTGAAACTGAAAGCCACATGATCAGCATTCGAGTTTAGCATGAGTCGTTGTTATGAGGACATCTTCTGAAAAGCTGACTGTTGCATTTTAAGTAAGTCCATTTGTGGTGATTTAAGTGTAACATGGTCAGAGTCCTTAAACTGCCCCGTCAGTCCCTCTATGTGCTTTGAATTGGTTGCAGTCGCAACTGGAAAATAGGCCAGTGCAATACAGCCTTTATCAAAATAAAAGCATACACCATTTTTCAATGTCGGAATTTGTTAAAAAGATATTGTGACACCCAACCCATCTCCAAACCTTGAAATTTCCTTTAAAGCTCTCTGTTAAATTGTTGTAGCTCAACTGAGTTTCAAAACGCCAACAGTGAACTGGGAGGTAATGTGGGGACTATGACGCTATGAGGGGGTGTACCTTTATGCTGGTAACATTTTAACTGTGATGGTAGCAGCGTGGTTATAGCAGTGAGGTTTGAGAGGTTCTCCAATGAGTGTTGCGCAAAGTCCCATAACATTGGGGGACTCACAATATACAGATTTTTTTTTAAAAGGGTCAACAAGGGCCAAATGTAGTTTAGTCCCTAGTACAGCTCCAAAAACCCTGGATCCTTCACTTCCCATAATGCAACTCAATAGCAAGTTATTCTAAGGCCATGTCCCCAGTTCGTACTGCACCACAGGCTTTCTGTTATTACTGATATTTGTATTATAAATGTGTAGTCCCCAACCCTGATGACATCATCAGGGTTCTTTTCTCAGACTTGACAAAGCTCCTCCAGAGCCACACAAGACATTATACAACTGTTTCATATGCTGAAGGGGATTAAAACATGACTGTTTACTGACCTTTATGTGTAAAGTTGGTGGGGTTCTCTTTTAAAATGCAGGGAATCATGATGAGCATTAATTCTGATTCTGTTTATTCATGCCATACAAGTCATTATCTTTTTTTTTTTATCAACAAATGTTAGGATATCCTTTTATCTGTCCATTCAGTCTATAGTACTCTCATTGTGTTTAGGGTCAGGGTCATAGGGAACAGAAGTTCTGTACTGTATTTGCAATTATGGTGAAGAACATAATGTTTCTATACGGCTTGACCCAGTGGGAGTACACTCAGAACAGGAGTGGGCTGAATATTGATTGAGGGTGGGTTGGTGTGTTTGTCCCCGTTTGTGTGGACACAATTCCCCAGCGTATCCAGTGCTATTTAACGGAGTAGGCTCAACATTTTGCAGAGTGCTCTCGAAATACCTTCAGCACTGCCAAATAGGAAGCTCACATTGTGACAAAGAAGCTAAGCCATGCCAGCAGCCACCCCTTTCCAAAGGCTAATGATGGAAAGAATCTCCCTCTCTCCATCACCCCCCTCTTTCTCAGAGGTTAAGAGTAGACGAATAATCACTCATTTGCGGGGCAAAAAGCGAGGGAGCCGAGTGTGCTGCATAAACATTTTTCCGGATGTAATTTTCTCTGCCGGTCTTTTGGCTTTTCCCAGTAGGACGGAGCCCAACGCCCAGGAGGAAATCGTTTAGGCTCCATAAGTGCCAAATTGTATCCTGGTTTTCCAGAGTTTTCCTGCCTGTTCTGGCTCAGGGCTTTTCCTGTGGTGGGATTGTGTCATGTGTTATGTGTGTGCGGCTATGGACGTAAGTGTGTTACGAATGGTTTCTTCACCAGTTTAAAGGCAGCTGGCTTAGGATGACAATACCTGCGTCAGTGTAGCGAGTGTTGTAAAGGAATGAGAAGTATAAAACAAAGAGCGTGAAGAAATGGACAAAATAAAGAGCAAATAAAAAAGAGAAAGAAAATAAGCGTGAAACTTAAGTGAGAGCTTCCCACTACCTCAGGCGCCTGTGTATTCACTGAGCTGTGTCTGCACACATGACAGAAAGCCTGAGAATCTGTGTTCTTGTTGGCTTGTGTGTCATCAGTGTGTACTTACGTGGGTGTGTGAATGTGTGTGTGTGTGTGTGCGCAAGTGTTCGTGTGTCTACCATGTGTTCCTGATTTGCACAGAAAGACTTGAACTGCTTGCTGCTTCATTAGGTCATATTTGTTTATCAGACATTGTACAAAGCAGCTGCTGTTCTACAAAAATGCTTCATTTAGTTTGCATTAATAAAATGAAACAAAAAAAGAAAAGATTTAGATTACAAGGTAAACATGAATATAAAATGGCTAATGTTGAAGCTGGGGATCTTAGTATTTTGCAGTTTTCTATGGCCTCATTTTGTCATTTCCACATACAATTACAGCTCAGCAAAGAAGAGAGCTTAGACACCAAAGAGCCTGTTTGGTTGGGATACATTTCATTTTAGCCACGCAGTACAAACACCTCTGGAAATGCATGTATGACATGTACACCAGCTGTTTTTTCTCAACGAGTATGCAGCTCTGATTCAGGCACTGTTCTAGACTGACAGAAATTAATCTAAATTGCAAAGAGTGATTTTATTTTCTATTTGTTTTCAATGGCTGTTGTTTAAAGGGTGCCATGTGAGGCATAAAGCATTAATATGTCACTGACAAATGAATTGTGTGCTACCTAATTTTGGTAAACAAATGCGGTGTGGTTGAGGAGATTGGCAGCCTCGATCTCGTGCCAGTGGTATTGTTAGTGCCAGTGTTTCAGTAAATTAAGTCCACATTTCCCATAAAGCCTGCTGCTTCCTGCGGTGAAGAGGATGTTGATTCTTCGGTCAAAGGTTTCCTCTTTAAGAGTTTAAATATGTTGGAAATTATTTTGCCATCAGCTTTTGATAACAGTGGCTGTTTGAGCATCTCGCCAAGTTTGACCTGGAAAACAATGATGCAGCCTGCAGTGGGAACAGCGTGCACGCTGCAGGTAGTTCAAGCTGTTTGCCTGAATAGACACTTAAACACTATTTGTATATGAATGGTTTGACGTTCAATCACAAGTGCTTGAATTTTATTTAATTGTATAATTGCTTTTAATTTTCTCTATTTTTTTTGGATCTAGTTGCCCCCCTTTCTACAATGAGATAAAGTCAACGTATGCAGAAAGAAACACATAAATATGGAGTATGGGTTGGGAATAAAAAAATTAAGATTACAATAAATGAAATGTGCAAATAATAAAATAAGCACTAGAATACACAGTATGAGTATGAATTTCAGGTATATGAGACAGAATTCAATTTGATCATAATTATAAGGGTAGTGAAATTTACTAGATTACATTTTCAGACTATATTTTGATTTCTTCAGATTAAAAAAGAAACTGCATTAGATTTTACAACCACAGGAACGGTTTAAAGGAGAAGTGAAGGCAACACATCTAGTAGAACTTGCTAGTAATGATGCAAAACTGACATTTGTCCTTTACAGTATGTTTTCATAGAGTTATGGTTAGGGAACCTGACTGCTATACAACTCAAAAAAAAAAAAAAAGCACGTCTCAAATTCTTAAATTGTTTTTACGGTCTACACTTGTTCTGTCTTATTATCTTACCATCTGTGAAGCACTTTGAACTGCACTAACCTGTATAAAAGGTGCCATACAAATAAAGTTTGATTGATTGACTGACTGACATGTGTCATCTCTGCCGGAGAAGTCCATCTGTTCCAAGTGTCTACAGCACTGGCAAGCATCTTGGAGGGCCTGGCTTTAGTGCGGTAAATGTGATGGACCACATTAAACTGCATCACAGCTATCATGGCACACGACTTACTGGATTGTGTTTGCAGTTTAAGAGCTTGGCAGGTTAACTCTTTGAGTCTTTTACCACAGACTGAAGGGTGTGTTCCTGCATAGCACTATGTTTTGACAGACCACTGACCACACCTTTGAGGCAGGCAAGACATCAGGACTGGAGAAAAATTCATTAGGTCAAAGGGCAACAAATATTTTTGCACTGACTGGACTTTTTTTTTAATTTGCAAAAGGTTAGAATAGCAATGGGCCTGATGTTTTGTTAGCATAAATCCAAGAGGAAACAAACAGCAACATGTTATCCCAACCCTGTCTCCTAAAAATATGCTCTTATACAACTGATTTACATTAATACATTTGTTTGCAGGAAACATAATGCCACCCTTTATACATGTTTTTTTTCATTGACGTCACAAGAAAGTGTTAATATTGATATTTGCAAACGCTGACTTGAAGCAAAAGACAGGAAGTGTTGACTTGGATTTCAGGACGTAACCCCAGTCTGCAGTGTCAAATTCCTTTTCACTAAGACTTTGGTGCAGTATAAGGATGCCACGCTTCCTTGATTGGGAAAAAAATTAAATAAAATAACCTGGCTAGTGGGTGTAATCCAGGCAGCAATTAGGCTTCCCCCCCTGAACATATCTGGCATAGGAAATACATTTTGTAGGTGACAGGGTTGGTTATCAAAGTGTTTTCATAAGTTTCAGTTTGTGAAATGGTCTGACAGGGCCTGGTGGCTTATAATGGGTTTTAAAGGTTTGATGTATGCCTACTTGAGCATTGAAACTGATTAGTAAAATCTTGTGCACGTCCTGTGAAGATTTAATGTTTTATTCTCAAGCAATAACATAGTGGAAAAATGAAAGAGTGCGAGTGCAAGTGAGAGTGCTGGACTACAAACAGAATAGAGAGCAGAGGAGAACAAATAAGAAAACATACACGCTCTCTCACACACACACACACACACACACTTACACAGCCCGATACACATAAACACACACTTGAGTTCAACCCACTGGTTGAGGAATTTCTCTGAGCCCTAAGGAGGAGGAGACGGGGACAGGCAGAACACAATTAGCAGCAGCTTGTCACAACTTTGGACCTCTAAGTGCGTATCTATAGTTTGTGTGTATGTGAGAGCATGTGTGTGTACGTGTGTGCAGAGAGTGTGACACTTGCCCTCCCGCAGAGCTCATTTATTGGATTAGTGCAAGACTGACCAGTGGGGATGTGGCTGGCCGGCGCCAGGGCCCGCTCTGAGGCTCCACAGCTTAGTTAGCCGTGATGCTAAGCTAACCTCCCACTCCCTGTGCCTCGGGAGGGGAGCGCCACTGCCATAGGGGGGGAAAGGGTGCTTGGGGGGGACTAATTATAAGGGAATGCCCCAATTACAAGAAGAGGAAGACAGTGATTTGGGGGGGGGGTGTTACCAGAGGGAAGGATGGAAATGCTACGGTGGAAGCCAGGCATGGTAATGCCACGACTAGCTGCCAGTGACAACATCCCCATCAAACACACACACACACACACATCAGACAGCGTACCTTCTGAGGTGCCGCCTGTCTCCCTTTCTCGTCTCTAATTGTATTAAGTGTGTTTGTTAGCCCAGTTAGACAGCTTTCCCCCGCGTGCACACACACACACACACACACACACACACACACACACACAGTCAAATATACAAACACACAGAGCCAGGTGGAGCATCTAAAAGCGTAGCCGTTGGATGAAAGGCTGCAGGAGTTTTGACAGAGTCTCAGCAACACAGTGCAGAGCTGCTGTTGATGGATAGTACTAGAAACACGCACACACACACCAACTGGAAGCTTTAAATGCAGGCTGTAAGTGCGAGTGTGTCTCCACTCCCCCAGGTATGTATAGTGAGATGATAATTCGGTGCACTACAAAAACAAAAACATGCATATTGGCACGCGCACGCACACACACACACACACACACACACACACACACACACACACACACACACACACACACACAACCGGATGACCTCATACTGTATGGCTGACCAGCTCTCCCATACACTACTTTCATTGGAAACACATGTTCGGTGTGTGCGTGTGTGTTTAGTGTGCAGTGGGGCTCTTTCAGTACGTGTTATGCTTCTGAATACATTTCCGGCCTCGACCAAATACTGCTCTTGTATTTTAACTCAATCTTGGGCACTGTACGCACACAAATCAGGCCTCCAGCTTGCCCTTCAGACATTTTATCCTCACTCATCAGGGTGCGTGCTGGTAGGTAAAGAAAGTTATGCCGCAGTTCATTTTGCCCTGCGGTCTGGAGAAGCGAGATCAAGGTCTGAATCCACTTTCACACAGGTACAACTAAAGACGTGTCTAAAACATGTCCCTAAACATGTGCACACAGGCAGTGGAAATCAATACACACTTATTTTCAAATGTACATACATAACATAAGAAACTCTTAAAGGATCATGCCAAAAAATAAACGTGGTTCTTATTTTCACAGTTTTGGCCATTATTTCAGTAATAATAACTCAGTGTGTACTCAGCAAATCCATTGCTGTGGTCTTAGAAAGTGGGAACACTGTTAAAAAGAAGTCAAACAGGGCAAGAAACACAAGCTTTCACATCAGACTGTCCCTAAGGTTTTTCTGCTGTGCATTACACCTGAATTTGTTCTGCGACAGGGTGTTCGTTTTTAAAATGACCGCAATGACTGAAAAGACAAGAATCTATTGATGCATGTATTACGTGTTCATATTCATGTCACAGTACTCAGAGTTCTACATAGTGCTACCGTCCTGTGGGGGGAACAATGGGTGATAAGCGCAGATTTTCTTTCTTTTTTGGGGTCATATACATTTTAAAGATGCTTTTGTACAACATTTTAAGATTCCCATTCTTCTAGCTTAAAACTGTATTTTCTTTTATATTTTTAAACAACCAACAACATAATACACAGTAACAGACAAAACAAAATAACGCACAAAAGGGAGGAAAAAGTAAAAGAATTATTTTAATTATTATTAACTTATTATATTTTATTGTATTATTATAACTGTATATTTTGGTGTATTGTTAATATTCTGATGTACTGACATTGAGATGTACCTTTTTTAACTGAATTTGAACCTCTTTAAGAAGTTCATCACCCTCCCTGCTTCTTAATTAGCCTCGCACCCACATGATGAGCATATAATCACAGCCCTTCACTGGTAAAAGGTCAAATAAAGCCCTGGTTTACACAGACTTATTTGCAAGAGAAAACTAAAATAAAAAGTTAAACTATTACCTGTAGCAGCTTACTAAGCCCCCAGGAACAGCAGTGGGCTTTGAGGTGATTAAAGCGCAGTGGCCAAAGTTGGAGGTAACATAACGTCCACTGGCCAAAATGACAGTTTCCCATACACAATCATTGTAGTATCACAATTTGAGCCATTAGGTCAAATAAAAATGAAGAAGTCACTACATTATCTTTATGCCATGCACGTGTCGGGGGAGTTAGCAGAAAGTCAGTCGGTTCCGGACAAAAACTCCAATCCACATGCTCTTTGGGCCCTAGAGCGCAGAAGCCTGACAAAACCTAAACCTGACCTTTTTTGGCACATGTGACCATTGAACAACAATTACTGTACATGAGAATGAAGGGGTTGCCATCATCTCTCAATTCATTCTGGGTGCGCTCACTTTTGGTTAGACCTCTCAATAATTAGTTAATTTGGCTAAACTGTTGTCTTGTTTACAACCTGTCTGAAGGGCTGACTGCTCAGGTTTCTTGTCTTGTCATACTTTACTGCAGTGACATGACCGTGTTCCCAGGTTTCACTAATTGCTTTGATTAGTCTAAGCTATCGTAACTGATAAAAACAATGGACAAAACTGGGAAAATAAGACTCAGGCTGTGGTAAACTATACTTACCCTTTAAGTGAAAAAGAACAATAGGGGTATATATTGTGAAAATGCAAAAGGTTTGTCTGCTTCCCTTAATTTTACACTTATCAGCTGCTAAAGCCATATTTAGGCCACTGGACACAAACTCTGTATTGAAACCAAGGATACCACGACTACATTATCAATCAAGCTGAGGGGGCCAGATCTAATCTTTAACAACAGGCCAGCACTGGTGCCAGAAATTGGTTCAAACTATCAAGCTTTATGTCTAGACTATGCAGGCTGTGTTACTGAGACGCTGATCTCTGACTGGGGAAAGAAAGCTAATGAAAAGAAAAAGAGGAAAAAAAGAGACAGAGAGAGGGAGGGACGGAGAGAGCGCTTCACATCTGGAGTCTTTCCTCTTGTCATTAGATAGATGGAAACAACAGCTTCCTGTGCTGCCGATAACAGCAATGGAGAGACGTACAGGGACTGAGATGGGAGAATAAGTTGGAGAGGGAGTGAACCAGGAGCAGAGGACTGCTGACGACAAAAGAAAACACTACAAGAGAAAAAGGAGGGGATAAGAGGGGAAATATGGCAGTGCACAGCTAAAGTATGTAAAAGTTGCAGCACAGACAAAATGGCAAACAGACCTAGTGCTACCTGCTCAGTCTGGCCAGTCTGCAAAACCTTCAGGCCCCCCCCGCTCACCCACACATCCACCCATCCCCACACACACCCACCCACCCACAGACACACACTGTCTAAACATGCACGACAAACTACAGAAACAGCAAGAAAAGGACAAAGGCAAGCAGCCCCGTCTAAGAAAGCTGTCACTTTGCCTCCGCCATGATCTTAAGCAAAAGATGCAAGACTCTGCAGCCACAACATGCTAACGTGAGCTAGCGCTGCCACTACAGCTACACATCAACGAGTCCAAGCCTAAATGTGTCTAAATGTGTGTGTTTCCTGTCTCAGCCTCTCAGTCTCTTTCACTTCATAACGTCTCTCTGTGCACATGATTGTTTTGCTGATGCACTCTCCCTCCGTGGCCTCCTCCCTGTCTTAGCTATGTTTTTCTGTCTCCTCTTTCTAAAAAACCGAGTGAGTCAGAAAACACATCTGCAATATATTTGGACAGAAAGTGCAAATGAAACAAAATGCATTAAAAGAAATAGGGGAAAACAGAACCAAAATACCCTACTAAAATGGAAACTAACATAGTTTTGATAAATGTTTTTACCTGGAAGAAGTTAAATTACTGGCAAATAACCCTGTGAGCTTCAACTAAAAGGAGTTTAGTTTAAAAATTATACTACAGTACAACTATAATACACTGAATTATTTAAAAGAAAAGGAAAGAACACGGTATTTATGGTTTTTTCATGAAAATGTAAATATGGCAAAAGAAGGCAGACTTCAATATGTAATAATGTATAATTTTCTAAAATCAAGAATGTGAAAGTCTATATGTTTTACATTGACTCAGATTTATCCAAGACTGCAACACAATACCTAAAATGATAACGACACAATAACATAATTTTCTTTGCCCTTTACATATTTTAAATAGACAAAAACACGGCCTTCACTTTGACATGTTATACTTAAAGGAGTATTCCAGCAATTTAATATTGCAATTTCAAAACTGCGTTGAGAGACACATTTAAAAAAAACATTACATTTGTAAAAATCAATGCAGAAGAGGCAAAGATTCCCTGACTTTAAGACCTTAGTATGAGTCCAGCTACAAAAACACTGGGTCCTGCGCTTTTCAAAGGACGTCCATGTCCTTAAAACTCCATGCCCCAGTTTGTTGCAGGCTTTTAACTATAAATTTGTAGCCTCCAAGCTCATATCAAGATTACTCTACTGATGTCACTTGAGTCATTTTCACCAAAAGACACATTATACACCTGTTTTTACTGAGCATGAATCTCCAGTAAACTGGCGTACAACAATTAGACTTCCTTCCCAAGCATTTGGTGTCTTCACAAAAAAAGTATTTATCTGTCCACAGAAAATACATATATTTGTATCACTTGCAGGTTGGCAGCAGGCAGCAAAATAATCAAACCAACTGAACGAAAACAAACAAAAAAACGCCCGTGGTCGGACAGTTTACCTGTCAAAATGTACAAAAATTAACTCCCCCTTTTCTCATCACCTATACCAGTATCTAGTCATGCAGAGAGTTACAGTGGAGGTGAAAGAACTTTTGTCTGTGGTATTTCTTGGTAAAAAATACTTCCAGTTGAAGTAATGTTCTGTGGATTATTTGAAGTAATAAGGACACTTTCTCTGAAAGACATGATGCTGTTGATCTAAATGCCATGAGCTGGAAGCTGGACACTTCCATTCACCGCCACAGTATTAGGGTGGAGGCAGAAACCTCATTTGATTTGCATGAACTGACCATTTAACAAGGAAGAAGAAAAATAATAAAGAAATGCTAACTATGTTTATAGCGATGAGAGTGAAGGAAACTTGTCACTGCCACTTTTGATACACATCCACAATCAAACAGAGACACTCTCTCACTCTCTCTTACACTTACACACACACACTTACACACACACACACACACAGTGAGAGACAGACAGACAGGAAGTTGGGGAGGAATTCCCAAGCGGACATTTCTCACGTTCCTGCGGTGATTGGAAACACACTCCAGTAAAATGGCGGCAGGACATAATTTCCAGGTGAGGAGAGAAAGGCTGTAACCTCTTCCCCTCTCCCTCCATCTCCCCCCACCCCGGTACAAACAATATCCTCCTTGATATTATCCTTCTACACACACACACACACACACACACACACACACACACACACAAACGCACACCTGTTGTCACCTGGAGGGGGTTGGTCTTTAGCTGGCCAGCATCAACACACAATGGCTGCTTTTGTGGCTTGGCGGGAGCAGGTGAGGAGATAGTATCTACATGAATGTGCGCTCCCACACACACTTCACTGCACGCACGCCTGCACACACAGACGATGAGAAAGACACACAGACACACACACCTGCTAAGGAAATGAGCCTGCAGTAGGCCTCCACCTGGTCAGCCCTGAGGTGACACCGAGAAAAACAAAAGGAAGGAAAGAGGCAATGAAGATAAAGAAAGACGTTTGGAAAAGAAGGAGGAGGTTGTTTTTGAAAGCCAACAGTGAGTTTTTGTTTTCCAGCTGAAACAGCTGACATTAAATATTTGGAGCAGGCATTAATGTCATTAATGTTTACATTAAATCAAAAAAACAAAAATCAATTTTAATGTTTCCCTCCAAAAGCGTCTGCAACAGCATGCGGACCAATGAAGTCCTCCTTTTGTTGCATCAGAAACTACAGCTTCAGTTTATAATACATCAAACTGCAACCTGTTCAACATGTGCCCATAATTCAACATGACTTTCTGCTTTATATAGCATTTGACCCAGCTGCCGAGTCAGTACCCAGGCTTGACAATGGTGAAATGGGCCTGTTGTTTTGTTCATCATTATCAATCGGAAAAGCTTTCACAAATTCTAGATCTAAAACAAGAGTGCACACAGAGCAGCTGTTGGTTGCATTTACTGATGCCATGACACACTAGTCTTGGACTTTGCTTTAGGTTTTCATCTATTAGTGCTGTTGTAGGCTCAGAGGTGAGAGTATATTGCTGTTATGGAATTGACATGTATATTTTATATACATGTATATATGCATATGCACAGAAAGAGGTATTTAAAAGCCGCAGTTCTTGTGGGCTGTAACTCAGTCCTCAGGAAAACTTTCAGTCATCCATCTTCACTTCCAGGGGTATATAAGGCCCCATTTCTGAGGCCAACACTGATGCTGATATTTAACATCTAAAAATATTGGCTTCAAATGATAATTTGTGTCTCGGATTTTACACAAAAAAAGGTCAATCACCTCATTAAAAATTCTTTACATATTACATATACTCCTCCCTAACTGAAATATACAGAATTTATGAATATGCATATGGTTTTCAGTTCAAAAATGTAACCGCTGGACACAAGATGTCTCCTAAAGTCCATTCTCAGAGTTTGTGTGCTGGAAATGTCAGCTGCATACTGGACCATGATTTGCTCCAAACTAGTTGTGATGTCACAGATCCTGCAGGTACGTTCATGTGTTAAACTGAGATTTAAGATGAGCTCAGAGAAACTTTCCTCCTCCAGCAGATGAATGTGAAAACAGCCTCCTAGTGTCAAACTCTGCACACACATCATTCTGCAGAGTGAAGCTCAAACAGCAGAGAACACAGTTTGGACTGGAGGGGGCTTTATGAATTCTAAAAAAACGTAATAATGATATATATACCCCAGAGGAAGTCTTATCCTATTTTAAAGAATTGTGACCAAGATAGCGGAAACATAAACTTGTCAGTTCTCCTGGTGGACAAACACTGTTTGTAACCTCTAACATATCTTTGCGATTTCTTGTTACTTAATGGTCAACATATATATGATAGTGATGTTACTGGCCCATCCAACTACAACAACTAAAATCGCCCACACACATGTATTACTCTCTAATAAAAAACTTTGCCATTACTAAAATGTACATACGGTGGTCATTTGGCTGGATTACTCGATTTGCTGCGTAACTCTTCAGCTAACTGGATAACTTAACTATCAAACTCCAGATTTGGGGAGTTCCAGGTTTTGCTTAGCATGATTATCCAGCTAATTTCACAAATCCTACTTTGAAACAGCAACCCATGGTTGATTCTGTGTTTTTCTTTTTAGCTTGTTAGCTTGTTAGTTAACTTAACAGCTAATTATCAGCTGTGGTAAACAGATGGTCTGAGCAGCACACTAGCTAACATATTCATCAGAAGCTAGCATTAGCTGTGGCTGGTAGAGCTTTTGTTGGGTTTTTCTGACTAGATAACTTCTTTGTACTTATGTACAGCAATGACCACTTTGTTCTAGAAACAGATATGGATACTGGAGATGTCTTAAGTCACTGAAAATCTGCTGCAGGATACAGGTTCACATGTTCAGAGAAACAGCTTGGAGTGAGTCTTCCCATATAAAGCTGTATAAAGAGATTCACAGTCACACTCAGAGAATTGGAGTGCATGTTTGTGTGTGTGCGATGTAGAGATAGTCTGAACATCTGTGACATGAGTCAGATGCTGAGGGAGTCAGATGCATATGCTGTTGAGTGCATTCTCCTCTTCCATCCTCTATTCATTTTTTACCACACTTGCCAGCAAGGCTCAGCCGCTTGCCTTAATTATCTCTGTGTATGAGAGAGAGTGTGTGTGTGTGTGTGTGTGTGTGTGTGTGTATGTAAGTGTGTGTGCGTGACTGATGTGATGCGATGCATTAGGCGTTTCTGATGCTTAGGTGTAAAAGATCCCATTAGAGTGAGCGGGACGGCAGATCGATAACTTACGGGATCTAGATCTGTGTGTGTGTGTGTGTGTGTGTGTGTGTGTGTGTGTGTGTGCTTTAACACCTCTCAGAGGTGAAGTAGTATGCGACAGCATGGAGACACTGTCAGAGAAGGTTAGTGTCAGACTGAGAGAAGGAGAGGAAAGTGTAGAGGGAGCGAGTTGGAAAGTAGGAAAGAGGAACACATGGAAAGAAGAAAAGCAAAGAGGGTGAAAAGAGAGAAAGATGTGTCACTCCTGATGACAATGTGTTGTGTTTGTCCTTGGTGATTTGGGGTGGAAGGAGGGATGGAGAACAAGAATAAACCAGGGTGATGGAAGTTCTTCAATGTTAAAAACTAAAGAGATATACAGTATGTTTTTTGAAAGGCACACAGATGCAGGTCTGGAGTCCAATCTACTGCTCTGCCTCACTAACTTAAACAGCATGCACATGCACCCACACAGGTGTTTGCACTTATGGCTGATTAGAGCTGATGGTGGGCAGAGCCATGCTAGGAATCACACGAGGTCACCAGACTCCATCACCTAAAAAGAATGATAAAGGTGTAATTCTCACAGGAGAGTGAGGGGACATGCCCACGCAAGTCCTGAGAAGTGGTCTAAACAGGTAGAATAATTGAAAACACAAGTCTGTGTGTGTGTGTGTGTGTGTGTTGATGAAGGATGTGGAGGGGATAGTGTCACAAATTAGTGATGCAGCTTTGCAAAACAGTTTCATATTGTTTTTTAGCACTTGTTTTTTATTGTTGTATGTTTTTGCAGTTAACTGATTCACTGTTTAGTTTATAAAATATCAGAAAATAGTGAAAAATGCCCTTTACAGGTTCCCAGATTAAAACCACATCTTCAAATGTCGTGTTTTGTCAGACCAGCAGTCCAAAATCCAATGATATTCAATTTACAGTTACATTAAACAAAGGGAAGCAGCACATTTTGGAAGAGCTGGATGTTTGACATTTTTACTTGCTAAATGACTTAAACAATTAATAGATTATTTTTAAAAAATTATTTTCTGTCAGTAGACTAATTTATTAATTGACTATATATATATTATATATAGTCAATTATATGACTATATATGACTATATTATATATTATATATATGTGTATGTATATATATATATAACTGTATGCTTGCCTGTGACTTACAGTGAATTACAGTGCAGTTTATGCACTAGAACTAATCCACTGGAAGTGTACATTCGCACAGTCTCCATTTCTTTCCTGTAATTAGTAACAACTTACAAAGTTCTTTCGACATATCATCCCAAGAATTACAGTTACATATCAGCAATTAAAAGTTACAGAATATTAAAATAATATATTAATCATCAGAACCCTCAGGAAGAGTTTAAAGTGTCTGTTTTCACTTGCTTGTGTATATAGCTGTCTGGGTGAGTTCAAACTCTAAATCTTGCTCAGATGAGTCCATGAAGATGAGACTGCTTAGCGCCTGTGTGTCTCAGAGCGTGTGTGTCCCAGTGTGAGGTCAGTGCACGGCTGTTACACTACTTCCCCTTCGCATCTTGGAAGTCATGGCGGGCCCAGACGGGGGATGGCTGGCCGGGCAGGGCGCCGGCCACAGATTAAGGTCATGGGAATGAAAGGGTGGCACCAACAGCGCCCCCCCACCCTGGGACACACCACCGCTCTGTAACATGCAAGTGGGCATACGTGTGTGTGTGTGTGTGTGTGTGTGTGTGTGTGTGTGTGTGTGTGTGTGAGTGTTTTCAATTCAGTTTTATTTATATAGCACCATATCATAACAAAGTTATTTCAGGGCACTTTTTCATATAGAGCAGGTCTAGACCGACTCTTTATTTATTTCACACTGGAAATGATGAAACATCAACATGATCCTCTATTTCAGCAGCTGGTAGACACACACACACACACACACACACACACACAAATAACACTTTCATAATCATCATGTTTCCTCTCAGTCGCAATTCAAAATACATAAATCTATATTGCTCTACGATATTATAGATGCTACACATTTATGGAATCACTGGGAAACAGAATGACATGATGACACACACCAACACAGCTTCTCTCACTTTCACACACACCCACACCCACACACACACACACACACTCCAGTGGGTAGGCGGGAGGGTGAACGCGTGGCAGATGCCCGACACATTGGTGTTCGTTCAGTCACTATAAAGAGCAGCTGCTCAGTCTTCACTGCCCTCTGGCACTGCACACACACACACACACACACACACACACACACAGTCACATGGATGCACAGACACACATGCACTTGCTGTATAACACTAATGCTTGAAGGCATTCCATCTCTCACAGATTACAAGTGCGCCAACACAAAAACACACACACACACACACACACACACACACACACACACACACACACACACATAGACAGAGAGAGAGATAACAGCAGCACAAAAACCTGATCAGCCCTCATCCATATCAATCCATGTCACTCCCTGATCTCTCTCAGTCACGCACACACTCGCCATAAATCCCTACATGTGGCTAAACCATTCCCGCCCTGTAGTCCCCAAAGCCTCTCTCTCACACACACACACACACACACACACACACACACACACGCAAGCTAACACACTTCCTGAAGTCTCAAAAGTGAGCGAATGATAAATCTCAGAATGTTAGAGAGGAGATGCAAGGAGTAAGCAAGCCTCTGTCTTCTTTTTGAGTTGGTTACCACTAGTGCTGACACAGTTAGTCGATTCATCAATCAACAGAAGATAATTGAAGTCATTTGTTAAGCAAAGATGTCAAACATCCTCTGGTTCCAGCTTCTATTAAATTTTAAATGAAATATTTTGGAGTTTTGCTGTTGGTCAGACAAAACGAGCAATTCCGCTGCTCAAATCCTGCTGTCCCTGCTGTTACACACTCATGCTCTGGAAACAAACGTTGTTCAAGCACACAGAGCTTTGTTTTAAATTGGTGGAGATCACCAAGTGTTCAGGACATTAAGAATGTCTGGGACTAGAATATTTCACTCAGTGTGAACATGAAATAGCTTCAATGAAGTGCTGGAACAAGGCAATGCACAATATACAAAATTGACAAGTTGATGTTGACAGCCTGTCTGGAACAACCTCCAACCTTAAAGCTTATTAGGGGAAACAGGATGTGATGTTACTGGGTTGAAGACAGGTTCTTGGAACTTTTGATGACCATTTTTTTCACTATTTTCATTACTGACTTATCAGCAGAACATCCTCATTTACATTGCCACACCGAATAGATGATAGATGGTATGAAAAGTGTGTGTGAACACAGAACAAAAGTAAATCTCTCTGCTACCTACACCATTCATTGCAGTTAGAAAGCTAAGATTCTAACACAGTAAGGCATTGGGGAAAAATGCACGTGTTCATCCTGTAACTGGCCTCTGTCAAAAGCTGAATATACGTTTTTATGTGCACAGGTTTACCACCGTAGCCCTGACATATACAATTCCATTGCTGTTCAGTGCTTTTATGTAAAAATCAGGGTCATTAGGTGATATAGAAATTTTGCATATAAGGTAAGACTTAAATTACTCATGTTGACTTAAGGATCATGTTAATGTTTTTGCATGTTTTACTTTCCTTCAAATCATATAGAACTTATATTACTGTCAAATTTGCTAACGTCATATTCCTTGGCTCCACAAATATTTGGGGTCCATATAGATTTTGAACTGTGTTATAGTGACACACTAGGAGTTTTCAGACCAAACTTTTCTGGGGACTCCCTAAGAGGAACTGCCCACTGGAGTAAGCCAGCCGGTGGTTGGTATAGCAACGTCACTCACAAAATGTTTGCTTTGACGAGTCAAAATCACATTATATTTCCCCCATCGCATATACGCTCAATAAAGCCTGGACTTCACTGTCGGCGCTAGCGCTAATGTGCTTTTGTGTGTGTGTGTGTGTGTGTGTGTGTGTGTGTGTGTGTGTGTGTGTGTGTGTGTAGTGAACTGTATGTTGGGGGGGCTGTGTATTGGTATAGGTTGTATTGTGTTCAAGCAGCAGAAGTTTTACTAAATGACAAATTTCACCTTGGGAACAATAAAATGAATTCCATGACTTCCCCAGAGAATTCCTGATATTCCGGAGAGTTCCAGAGGAATCCCAGTTTTTTTGGCTATTAGAGCTACAAAAGACACTCTCCTGATAGTGAGTCATTGTTCTTCTCTGACTTCCATAGAGAGAATCAAACTCTGTCTGGAATACTCTTCTCAAACCACCAGGAGATATTCCAGGAATTCCAGGAGCAGCAGGTAAACCATATATAAATGTGTCACTCGTGTTACTCGTCCTTAACTTGCTTCCGTTTCTTTCAGATTTTCCATCAGATAATTGTTCTCCCTCTTTCTCTTCCTGAGTACAGCTCAGTGGTTCCCTTTGCCTTGATTGCTGGTGATGACAAAAACAAAAAAGGAGCGGCGATGACTGTTCAGATCTGTTGCTCTGTCCTGTCACCAGCCAATGGGTCACCAAACACACCCTGAGGCGATGAACACGATGGGTGGGGGGGCAGAGTGGCAGCAAGGTGACAAAGGTGCCTATTGATAAAAATAAAATCAGGAGAGGAAGAATGGAGGGGTGGGGAGAGGGGGTCACGGGAAATGAGGGTATTTGTCTTTAAGAAAGAGATCGGATGGCCAGGCATCTTTCTGGCCTGCGCGATCACTGTTGTCAGTGTGGCCACTATAGCACAAAAACACAAGGGCCCTTTATGAGGCTGGGAGGTAATTGTGGGGTATAGGTTACTGGGGTATGTGTGTATTAGAAAAAGAAAGAGATACAGAATATCACAGCACAGGTGCATAGTCTCTTAAACGGCTGTATGAAGGGGAGGAGAAAAGAGGGAGGGAAAGATGGCAGGCAAAGTGTGTGTCTGTCTGAGTGAGTGTGTGTGTGTGTGTGTGTGTGTGTGTGTGTGTGTGTGTGTAGGGGGGGTGCAAACCCTCTATCCTCGTTTTTTTTACTCAGTCATTCATAGCCCTCCCTTTCATTCTCCCCCAGCTTCTGTGAGAACAATAACGCAGGGGAAAGCCCCTTCTCGCCTCAGGGTGCTGCTGATGGTGGTAAAGAGGTGGTGGGTCACCGGGACAAGGGGGGCACTGTGTTGGTGATGCTAACAGGTGCATGCACAGATACACACATTCACATAAAAGAATGGTTGAAACCTTCTAGAGTGTGTGCATGTTATTTCATTGGCTTTAAAATCCTACTGACCATTTGACCAGTGCGTGTTATAATGTTTTAGATTTTTGAAAATTAAACTTCAAGGCAGCCATTGGTTTCCATTCATTCTACTATGGTTGAAAAATTAACTTCTACTTCTACTACCTAAATCAGGTAGATTCAATGGATTAGATTAATCCATTGATTATTTTGCGATGAATCAATAAATAGTTCAAACATTTAATCTAGAAAATGTCAGAATAGTGACAATAGTGAAAAATGCTCATCCACTTCACAATGATGTAAAACGTAGAAAAGAAACTGGAATGGTTGGCATTTCTGCTCGATGAATCACTCAATCAACAGAAAATAAATCAGCAACAATCCAATAATTGTTGCCAATTTATTTCCTGTTGATTGACATGTAATTGAATCATCTACTTGTTTCAGCCCCAACAAAAATAAACCCCCAACCGGATGAGGAGACCACCACTCCTCCAAACTACAGACGGGTGAAGTATTAAAGAAAAAACGCTGCGTGTAGAAAAAGAACAAATGCAGGTGCTTCTAACACCTTACTGAGACAACGGATTTTTATGTGAAACTGACAATCCCAACACATACACACACACACACACACACACACACACACACACACACACACACACACAGATTTAGACACATCCTCACATGCAGAGTCAGTGAAGGTAACTGAGCTGTGATAATGTGGGGGTGGATGTGGCTAATGGCTGATAGCTGCTGATCCCACACTGATTAACTCAGTGTTTTACAGGATGCTGCTAATGGACTGACACACTGACACACAAGGTTGAAGTCACAAGGGCAAACATACAGCATACACATACATGTCTGTACACATGCAGGCCGGCCAGAGACAGATACACACCTCATGGTTCAACCGAGTAGGCCAATACTAAGGTTTGGATTGAAATGTAAAATGTGTTTACATAAAAAATTATTCCTAAAATGGCCATTCACTGTTTTCCTGAGAATGAAAAGAATCCTGGACCGAATCCCATATTGGTCTTACGTGTCAACCAGTCCACCCCCAACACACACACTCACACACACATAGAGCAGTGCCAAAGTCCAGTAGCTCTCTAAAGTATCTTCAGCGTATTGTGATAAGCCAGCTCCATCTCGTCCTGCCTGCTCAGCTCTGCCGCCAGCTAACACACTATCACTGATTCACCGCCACAGATAAATCACACACACACACACACACACGCATACAGAGGGAGACAAACATTGAGGCAGAGACGTGGCGACAAAGCCAGGGATGTACACACACACACATACACACACACACTGAAGATGACAACAACAAAAACAACAAGATGGCTGCCGCTACAGAAGGGGGGTTTTGTTGTAAGTTCCTGTTTTGGTGCAGGGTGGCTTTCTTTGCAGAGTCAAAACACAACTACAGTAGTGTAGAGGGGGAGTGGGAGATATATCAGTGCACACACACACACACACACACACACACACACAGGTAAGATTAAATACTCTTTCTTTCAGTCTTGCAGTGTTATCTCTCTTTAAGGTCTGTCTCCTTTTCTTTCTTTCTTGCTGGGCCACAAAATGCCACTGTATAGTCTAGCCGCCGCTACACACACAACCCCCCCAAGGCCCCCCCCTACACACACACAGCAAGGCTTGGGGTGCAGATAGGGGGAATTGATAACAGCTACACATTGATCGTGTATATTGCGGCTGGTGGAAAGTGAGACAGTAGCATTGGTGTTCTCTGCTCCTCTGTCCCCTCCATAGAGACAGATATGCTGAGTCAAGAAGCCATGACTGGAAGCACTGTACAACATACTGTGTGTGTGTGTGTGTGTGTGCGTGCGTGCGTGTGTGTGTGTGTGTGTCCCATGCAGATGGCGTCCCATCACCTCGGGGAAGGCAAAGATAAGCAGAGTGTATGGGCTGAGATAAGATGCGAGCAGACACCGGGGAGACTGACTGACTGTAAGTGAGTCACTGTAGGGAGAAGTGCAGCTTTATAGCCTCATTGGGCCTAAGGACTCTGAAGGAAACACGTTTTACTCTAAAAGAAATGGCTGGAAAACATGAGTTGGTCACAGGCTATTTCTGTCAAATGTACACATTACACACACAGGCAAAAATGTCACATGTGAAAACATTTATTTCAAGTTAATTTGCATGTCCATTTTTATAAGGTACAAAATGGCACATAAAGCATCACATGTGAAACAGCACTTTTTTTTATTGTAATATCACAAGTGACACAGCATTTCATGTGACAAATTCACATAGGTACTGTATACATGTTTTTTGGATATTTCACATGTGATGGAAATTCACATAATTCAATCACAAATGATTTTCAGACATTTCAAACACTATTTCATACAATACAATATTTCACATGTGAAAATATGCATTTCACATGCGCTTTTTGTTCATGTGTAAAATGTACAATAAGACTGATATACAGTGTGCTACAGTATGAACAGCCAATAACTGTGAGTTATTAAGTACTACAGGCCAGATTTGGTCAGTTTTCACCTTTAATATTATGGATATGATGCAATTTGATTACTGTAAATATTGTAAAATAAGTCAAAGTTACACTTGTTTAAGTGTCAGACTAGGGCAGAAATCAATCTATTAATAGGAATATTTTTTCCAATAGCAACTGTATGTCCTGATATGTATGAGATATTAAAATGATATTAATAAATTGATGTTTAATGCAATGAACACCTTTCAACTGTTTTGCATTACATCAGACAAAACTCTGATGACAAGACACAATTATATCGTCATGGCATGATTCTGCCCAGCCCTATGTGAAAGTAACTATATGTGATATATTAGGGAAATCATTACATTTTTAATTTACTGGCATACGAATGAATACATCTGAAGATACTAAATATTGGCAAAAAATGATGTCTCTGGTGGCTTAACTATCAGTCAATCAATCTTAAGAGCGACAACAAGCTTAGAAATGTATAAACAGCTCAGTGTCAGTTATCAGCATTTCCTTTTCCAGTATTCTTATTAGCACAACTGGAAATGCATAAAAATGCTTTAATTTGCTCTGGGACTGGTCAGATTTAAACATGTATTAACTGTCTGAGCCTTCAATCAGAAAAATGTTGCTACCGGCCTTCAAACCCATATTAGTAAGTTCTGCCACACACAGGCGCGTTCTTCAGAGGGTGAGACAAAAGTGATCTGCATGTACGATAAGACGCGGCGCCATGGCAGTGGCAGGACACAACACTGAACCGCTCCCTACACACACACACACACACACACACACACACACACACACACACACAGATAAGCATCACCTCCATCCCTCGGCCTGGCTCTGTCCTCCTGTCTCTCTCTGCTCTGAACCAGCTAGTGAGGAAACTGAAAACACAGAGGAACCACAGATACGACTTTGGGCAGACAGGAGGATGCGGATAGAGGTGGAGGAGAAAGAAAGCCGAGGTCAGAGTATTAGACCCAGGGGCCGCTATAGTTGCTCTTTCATTCTCACATTACCAAGGTGCAACCAACAAGACTTTTGGAGCACGAATAAGGCCGCAAGTGTTTTCAAAAGAAGCTGGCAAGATCTGCAAATTTCATCATTTACAAAATTTGCTAAAAAAAAATTTAAGGAATTAAACATAACACAAGTTTTTTATCCATAAAGCCCAGATGAGACAGCACAGGACGCATGTGTGAAAATACCTACTGGGCCACAAAGACACCGCAGGGTTTTAAAAGGACAGCAACAATATTTTTTTCAATTTACATGCTACCAGGTATGTTTAAAATGAAATTAATTACAAAACAAAGTCATAGAAACCAGTGTCTACCACAGCTTCTTACTTGCTGGGATGATACATATGGAGTCTGGAGTGTGCCAGGAATACTGGGAGGGCAGTGAATTATAACCAATATAAATAGAATAAATAGAATAATGTATACATCTTAATGCATCATAAATAATTTAAATAATGACTTTTTTCATAAAAAAAAAAAAGATATATTTTTCAAGTGTTTATGTATATTTTTCATGATATATTTTTTCATAACTAACTACTTATTTACTGATTACAATTAAATACTAAAAAGTGGCACCAAGACATCTGACACAGAAATTAGAATATGGGAAACAAAACACTAAACAAAACACTTACTGTATTTGAACACAATTTGGAGCAAATATATTAAAATCAATCCTGCAATAAATAAGTAATCAATCAAGCTGTGTAATAGCTTTCATTTAGGGAGTGGATGGATGATGGTTTGAACTGGTCTGTGTTCAGTTGAAAAGAATAAAATGAGGTAAACAAACATTGGTCAAACCATATCTACATTTATCATGCACCTCTTGGTATGTGTTGAAAAGAAAAAGACACCATTGGACATGTAAAACTATTTGTGACACACCTTTTTGTGACACAAGCTGTAAATATTTCTCAACACCTGAGTGAAAAGGCCAGGGGTGGCTATCTGTCAGCGTGAGGGCAGATCAGATGAGTGAAGTCCCAGTCACATGACACAGCAGATAATGCCACAGACGCCACAGTTGCTCCTCTATCTCTTCTATCAAACAAAAGGCAACAGGATGCAATGTCATGCAATAAGTGATGACTTCCTCGCCCGCACTGGCAGTGAATACCAGGCATAATCCACACACACATTCACAAGACCCATTTAACAGCATTATACTTTGAGAGTAAGAGACATATTTTAAAGGGGAAATCCTCTCATCTCTGTGTGATTGGATTAGTCTAACATCGTAACCAGATTAAAGACGACATGTAGAGGGACAGCAAAACCACTTGAAACCAAATCAATCTTGTTCAGTGGCTGGTAGACTTTACAGGCCTGTCCCAACAATCACAGTAGATGTTTTTTTTTTTTTCAGAATAAGGGCACAGCGCACATAACAACAGGAAGGAAAACAACGGAGATGCCGGACAACATTCACAACTCTGCAAGCTGCTGAATGGCTAGTGTAAATGACTGACTACTTATAGTCCACTTGAAGGGGATTATGCTGGTAAGAAAAGAAAATGCAAAGCAAAGAAAATCTCTGTCATTTCACTACAGCAGGCTGTCACCAAAGTACTTAGTAGTAATAACTAATAGTAGTTAGAGTAGGCAGTAATATGCACAGTATATAATTATCTAAATTATATTTATAGATTTTTGTTTTCCTATACACATTTTATTTTTCTTTCTCTTACTCTGTAAATGTATTATCAAGCAAGTTTAATAAAAAAGTGAAAAGGGAAAAAAAAATGTTGTTAAAATGCTTTGGAACTGCTATAACATTTTCTTTTGAGGCAATGTTAATGTCCTATCTTTCATACTGCACGTTAGTGTCATCTTGATGCCCGCTGTCACTCAGCAAAGTGTATTCTCATATCATAGAGTGTAGTCTGCTACTAGCCTGCTATCGCTTAACATAGTGTACTTCAAAATAAAATGACTGCATGCAGCGTCACTGCTAAAGATCCACAGTGGTCATCACATGAATGACTTCAATTGTCACTTAACATGGTCGAGAGAGAATAATTGGCAAATACTGCTGCTAATATCTGAATGTCTTTGTTCTGGTATTGAAACATCTATTAAATTTATCGAATTTTTTTTGAGAATTCTATTGTGTGTGAATGCAGGTATATGTGACTCAAACATGGGCCACATAGACAGCAACGCAACAGAGTCTGACAGTCTCCAGAATAAAATACAGCACAATTTAACTGACAACTTCAGACAATGAAAGACTTCAGTACTGTCGATGGTGTAGAATGAACTACATCTGAATGAAACAGGTGGATGAAATAGAAGAACCGAAGTTGTATCACAGAACCGAAGAGGAGGGTTTCAGATACAGCAGAGTAAACCGATGACGTCTCCTACCTGATCCTGAGTCCATGATGTTGGACTGTCCTCTACGATCAGGCACCAGTCGCGACGAGCCGGGCATGCTGACTGGCTCTGAACGTACCGGCTGGATCCTGCACACATACAGTATACAGTATGTATATAATTACACTTACATGCTTGTCAGGATAATTTCTTTCTAAATTACAGTGACCACCTCCTAATTTGCTAAACCAAATGCGTAAGTATATTTTGCAAACCCTCAGTGATTTAGACAGATAGCATAGTGTGTATTTCTACATCAAAATCTAGTCTAATGCAGCACTAGGCTCTGGTTTTTACCACTGGGTGCAATATTTTTAATAGTGTCAAAATACCTGAGGCTGTGTAGGTCCAGGTCATCTGTGTCAAAGTCCAACAGGGGCTGTTGGACATCAGTGGGGCCCTGGGATTGAAGGACTGAGGATGAGGACGAGATGACTGTGGTCTGGCCTGAAGGATGAATGGTCTTGAACTGAAACTGGGGGCCCATCCACAGGCGCCTGTGGGGCCCTGTATGGGTCACAATCTCCACCTGAGAATACAAAGGTAAAGGTTAGTTAGGAGAGAGAACCCTTTATAGTTTTCCAAAGATAACTGCCCAAGATCTTTGCTCACAATGACAATGTTTACATGCAGATGTTTAGCAGGTAATGTTAACTTGCATGTTAACATTTGCTTAATAGCACTAAGAACAGTACAGCTGAGGCTGATGGGAATGTGATTAGTTTTCTACAGTAAGTATTTGGTCATAAGCCAAAGTCACAATAACAATGCTATAGAGAGCTGAAGTCAGTCTAGCGTCTGTTCCACTAGCTTCTTTAACACACTGCAATCTCTTTTCTTTCTGAAAAAATGACGCGCGTTTCTGGGATCTACTGTTCGTATTCCAATATAAATCAGCATCCACTACTGTACATCACTTGCTATTAGCAGTTGAGCAAAAGCATTCAGGATTTTAATAAAGTTAAATAATGACTACTTTGTGAGAACAGAAAAACTACAACTACCATAAAGATTTACAAGCGCAGCAGCGCAGGTGCTTACGATGATACGGGTACAGCAGCATAACTTGGTTTTGTCCATATCCATAACATTCACCAAAGCTCTTCTAAAATTATTCTTCAAATTTTTTAGCTGTAATTTCTGCTGTCAAAAAACTTTTACAACATTTGCCCCTCTCTGTCCTGCTGTTATTACAGATATTTACAGACATAGCTGAGCTAACTGCTGCCCCTCAACTTCAGAATCAGAATCAGCTTTACTGGCCAGGTATGTGTACACATAGAAGGAATGTGACTCCGGTTTTTTGTTGCTCTCAATGTACATACACAGAAATAGACATATATACAGCTAAAAACCAGGACAACAAGCTTGACAAGGTAAACATAAACATTAAACTATTATGTACAGATATATATATGTATATATATACACACACACACACACACACACACACACACACACACACACACACACACACACACAGCAGCAACAATAACATTTATGCACTTGCATCTTGAGTTGTGACGTTTAGGCTGCTAAGGTCTAGGGCAAGTAGAAAATGGGGTTCATAAAAACACACTAAAAAAATAGAAATATTGAATAAACAACAATATTATTACCATATTACCATGCCATTACCATATTACTACCATCATTATGTAAACATATGAAGCGAGCCACATGACAAACTGTTGAGAAAGGCTTTGTTCCAAGGTTGGATTTTTAGTTATTAGCAATTTTACAAATGTTAATGGGATTTTGAATGACGTCTTACTTGTGAGACACAACCCGGAAGTTCCGGTTTCACTTCGGCTCTCTATAATGCATGGGTTTAGAAGGTAATGTTTACCATGTACATCTTCTTAGTTTGGCATGTTAGCATGCTAACATTTGCTCATTGGCACTAAACACAAAGTATAGCTGAGTCTGATGAGAATGCCATTAGTTTTGCAGGTATTTGGTCATAAATAAAAGTATTGGACAAATAAAAATTTGAGTGGATGATGGTGATAGATTATGAAGTTATGGGATCACTTAAGTTATTACAATTCATCCTGAAGACATTTCACTCAAAACTGCAAACGTCAACCTAATAGTAGCACCAGAGGAAAATCTAGCCATGAATGTCTGAACAAGATTTCATGGCAATCCATCCAATAGTTGTCAAGATATTCCACTCTGGGCCAAAATGGTGGACTGACCAAACGGCCGACAGATGGACACTGCTATCCAGAGCATGCTAGCAAAAAACAAACATATATAGCTCTTTAAATACACGTCAACTCCTCTACTAATCCATCAAGAGTTAGTCAGCATTTCTGAGGAGTCACCATTAGCGGATTTGACATGGTGGTTTGGCGTCAATCTGTGTGCCAATACTCAAACACCCCATGCAGTATTCAGATGAACTTAGTTACATGACAGCCAACTAAAAGCTTGCTGTACTCCAGCACCACTGAAAATCTGACGATGATGTCAGAACTCGTCAAGTCTTCTGTGTGTTGGGAGTACTGGTGGCATGATGGGAAGCCTTCCCAGAGGGTTAATAGAAGTAGCAACAGCATGGCAGCGAGGCTGAGGTGAGGCCTACTGGGAGAATGAGACGATGCTGGCATGGCAGGCAGTCCATGGGCGCCTGAGCTGAGTGGCACTAATGCTGGCTGAAAGTAGGATAGGAAAGGGCTACGGAGTGGGTGGCTCATAAACATCAGACTTTTACTGCCTCTTCCGTTCTCTGTCTCCTCTTTGCCTTGAATTCAACGATCTCCTGCCTTAGACTCCCACTTTTCACTGCCCTCCCACACTAACTGTGAATTGTCAACTCCCTGCAGCACTTAACTAGCCTCTTGGTGTCTCACTGCTCACATTTCATTATCTTTACTTACATACGCGTTCGTCTCTCACCTCAGCCCAGCTCTCAGCTCAGTCTCGCTCCACTCTGGCTTCCAGGTGCCAACATCTCAGACAAGAGTGAGAGCTTTTAATTCTTCTGTGTGTCTGTTTATACACACATATAGACATTTAGATATAGGTGGTCTGTCACAGCTGTGGAAATTAGGCCACAGAAGGAGGGAGGAGGATTGTCACTTTGTGTTTGTGTGTGTGTGTGCTTTGCCAGTTCACACCATCAATGTCACGCCGAGCCGCAGAGCTGAACAGCTGCCAGTGTGCTCTTTGCAATGGGATGGAAGGTCCAGATGTTGCAGTCCAGTGTCAACCCCCAACCCCCTCCCCATCACAGAGCCGATGACATGTTGCTCAGGTTTGCCCTTACAGCCTATTCCTTCTCTAGACTGGGCACCAGGCTAGGTCAAGTTAACTACTGGGCAAAACACTTGTTTGTTGCCTCACAAACATCCAACTGACTGGTCAACATCAAGGTAGAGGTAAGCCTGTATACCTGCAGTTGGCTTTACCACATTAAATAAAAATGTACATACAGTGGGTTTTATCAGAGAGGTACAGTGAGTATAAAGGCCTCAGTATGCTTCAAACAAAGTAAGTTGTAAGACATGTCGTCCGACCACGTCTAAAAGAGTTTATACCTGTTCTGAAAGGCCACCCTCAAATGCGTGGTGAAAAGGCTGCCCTCAGAGCCTCCTCCTTACATCCCACTGCCTCCCTGATCTCTCTCCAAGAACACATTAAACAACTAATTTACAAAAGAAATCTCCCCAAAGAAATCTTTAATATATATGTGTGTGTGTGTGTGTGTGTGTGTGTGTGTGTGTATGTATATATATATATATATATATATATATATATATATATTCATATAGTCATATAGCATGTGTACCATAAGTCTGTTTGACAGTGCAAACATACTAGATCAATATATCTTAGCTTAAGCCTGGACATTCTGCTTGGAGTCCAGTAACATGTCATCATAATTCATTATTTGCATTTAAACTTATCGAACATAAATTTGCTAGCCTTAATCTATTGTTGTTCTTTAATGGTTTCCCAATATCGTTTTTCCAAGCTGATTTAAGACAATTAGGTTTAGATGACATGTCTGACAAAGTCATAGAATATATTTGGGGAAATCTGCAACGAATATGCTTTCTCCATATTTTTGTTTGTTTGTTTTCATATCTTAGTTGTAAAGCTGTTTTAAGTACCTCTGTATGCCCAACTGACTCTTGCCTCCTTCAATGTGTCCAATATTTATTATATGATTTTTTTATTGCCTTGTGTTTTGTCTTGTCTTTTGGTCATTTAAACACAGACGTGCAGCAGCGTGAGCCATCAATTCACCTGGTTTTACGAGAGAGAAAAAAAGTATTCGGTATCTAATATTTCACGCTTTAACAATCAATCTATAGTTAGGGACAACTAATGGCTGTCGTTATACACAGTGTCCTAGAACACATTTATTTGTGTACGAAAGACTAGAATCTTGAACAATTTGTCCTTCCATCAACTGCTATGATCTGAGTCACACCCTTTTCATCACATCCAAATTGGCAGATGCAGAGACCTGAGGTGGACTCTGTTAGGACAGGAGGTTTTGTTGTCCACTGTCAGCCAGTTGAAGAGAACCCAACACTGACAGGCAGCAAATGGCATGATGCTGCAGCGGGCTGAAGCACTGATATGGAGGGTCACAAACCTCACATTTCATTAGGGGATGGCAATCAATCCCAACCCAACACCAAAATGCCCGCTGATAATCGAATGAAGGCCACTGATATGATATAATGAAATCCACAAGGCAGTACTTAGCCTCTAATTCAACATAGCCTATACTGTATTTAGCATTTCTCAATCCACCAAGCTATTGTGCTTGATATGTCCTAGTCTTTCCAAACATTTTGGAGGGACTGTAATAAAAACAAACTACGCTGTATAACTGATCTAAAAACCCATGTTTAACTTTAGATGGGTCCTTTTATCCTAAATTTAAATGTCTGAAATGTTCACAATCTACTTCCAAATCATCTTAGGTGCATGCTAAGGCATGAAGTGCTGTACTGTTAGATCTCCAACCACTGACGAATGCATCACTACCACTGCTCTGACAGGAAGTCGCCAAAAATCCAAGTTAGTGCAATGGATAGTTTTGCTCCTGGCAAACTATCATGGCAGATATGAACCAGGGCCTCTGAAAGCTAAGTGGGGTGCATTTTAACCAATCAATTATGCATGCAGTGGAATTATTGATGGTGAAAATGTAGTGGGCTACCTGCCGACACCAGAGATGAGTGCATTGAGGGTTAACCAAGCTGAAAAGACCAGAGTGTGTGTACTGGATTTCTCTAACATGCCATTACCAAATACTGTGAACATTTCAGCACAATTTAGGATGACGTTTGTGATTAGGAAGAAGCCACAAAGTAAGCAATCCTATGTGATTGTACCAATAAATGTGTAAGAAACCAAATAATTAGGATCCAATTATTGTATGTGCAAATGTAAATTGTCAAGACTGAATCCTTGTGATGACAGATCGGGTATGCACCCTTTTGGAGTGCTAATTCTCAATTTTATATCAAAAGGAATACTTTTCACTTGGGATGGGATGATGGCATGCCCCCAACCACGATCCAATGTTGTTAGATCAATCGATCCAAAGTTAGAATTTGGGAGAATCATTGAAATTGTGCCAAATCAGGGACAAAATCTATATGAGGTAATGCCTTAAACCTGCAATTAACACAGTTTGGCCACTTTGGCCAGTGGAACAAGCCAAAAATACAAAATTGATGTATTATCACTTCATAACGTTGTTTATTTATGTTCATTTGTATAGATTGATCTGTGGTTGCGGAGCTGCGGAGTCTGGATCTGTGGTTGCGGAACTGCGGAGTCTGGATCTGTGGTTGCGGAGCCTGGATCTGTGGTTGCGGAGCCTGGACCTGTGATGCGGGCCATCCACTGCCCCCGTGTTGCTGCTCGGCAGCCACTGCTGTTATTGTTGTTTTTGGACTTATTATTAGTA
>LKNJ01000490.1:163393-227758 GCA_002120245.1 Maccullochella peelii | reverse complement strand
ACACACACACACACACACACACTGCTCCGGGGGTCATTCCACAATGAAAGGAATTTGTGTGATGTGATTTAGCCTTGATCCCTCTAAGAAAAGCAGTACTTTCAAAAACAGCGAATTAACAGCGCTGCCTCAGCAGCTGAACGCTGCCTGTTTGCCCACAAGTTTCCGGTTGCCTCTCTTGTCTCTCTCTCTCTCTCTCTTTCATTCTCTCCCCCCGTTCTCTCCATCTCTCTGTTTACATCTACACTCAATCATCTATCTGGGGTCTGTGATGCGCAAGATGTCTCTAAAGATTGTTTCTTTTTCTATTTTTTGTCTTTTTCTTTCATGCATACAAACACAAAAACATACTGCACTGTACTGATATACAGAACTCACTATCCATGCACATACACATGCATGCAATAAGCATTAATGTGCACGCATTGACTCTCTCACCCACACAGATGTACAATCTTACGCTCTGTTTTACCTTTCTAACAGCAACTATGAATACAGTGTAGGAGCTGACACATACACATCATTTCCTCTATGTCAGAATGAGTGGGCAGATGACAACTCTATATTTAGACAGAGAGAGAGAGAGAGAGAGAGAGAGAGAGAGAGAGAGATGCTGAAAGAGAGAGACAGGATGAACCAGAGTTTAAGAACGTCTAAAAATAGAGGCAGCACATCATTCACAACCTTTCCAAATAACTAGCTTGGAAAACCAGAGTCTGCAGAAAACACCATCATACCTTTTTGATTGTATGTCACGCTATAATACATAATTTAGTTTGACTTTGCCACGTCTTTCTGCAAATTTCTTTTTCTCTGTATTGATCTGATCTTACATACACTATTGCTTTAACAAACATGCCAGGGGGTAGAAATTGAATTTGAGTTAAAACCTCATCAAGTCATCAAACAAAACCAAGTTAAACAAACTGCCCATTGAGGTGATAGCGATGTGATTTACTGCTCCAACACAAACTTAATGATACAGCAGCACACAGAATCAAAGACAGATGATATATAATGACTACAAATACTCTTGCACTGTGTCAATTAACACACAGTGCATGAAAAAAATGCAATGACATGATGTTGTGGCACATGACCTAAAATGTGAGATCACAGCTCCAAACAGCACCAATCAGAGTCCATGATTTGGCCGTTTTTAACTTTTTGGACCTACCACTATGCACCTTACTAATTGTGATTTTTCAGCAACAATGTCTTCCGTCATTTTAACAAACCATACGAGTGGTCAGGTATAAATGAGTGCCAGTAAAACCTGCCAAATGACCCAGAGAAGTGCAATTAAATAGGGCACAGACTGGAATGCTATTACAGATACCAAGGCCACACTTCTCCTTTAACTGTTGATTATTTACGGTTAATGTGAATCATTTCCTGATCTAAGTTTCGGCTACAAAACACATCTTTCTACACCGTCCTAATGCAGGCAGCCACGTCGCCACGCATCATAGTTATCAGCTGAAGTCTCAAACAATGCGGCCAAACAGAAAACAGGAGCACTCATTTCCGTTCAGGCACGCTGCAGACATCTCAGAAAACAGGAAGGACCTGACAGCAACGTGTGGAACTGTGTTCATAGAGCAAGAGAGAGGTGTGTGTGTGTCCTTGCATGAATGGAAATCCCCATCCTAGTATGGCATGGGGTCATCATCTCACATATTTGCCTTGGACAGTGGAAGAGCAACATTTTTTGTCCTTTCTCAAGAAGATAACAAATACGACACAGTGCAATGTGGAGAGAAAGAACTAGCTGCCCTCTTCCCTCCATGGAGCATCTCAGGAAGAGCAAAGAGTTTACATTTGAGCTATAAAACAGTGAGGAACACGCATGCAGAAACACACACGCACATTCAAAAGTTGCAAAGAAGCCCCTAAAACAGACAACGTTTAATTCAGTGTGAGCAACGGGGGATATCAATCAAAGTGATTTCCTGCATCAACATGCTGGACAATATGAGGAAGTCCTCTTGGACCGGTGAATGTGTGTATGTGTGTGTATGTGTGCATCTGTAAATCTGCCTGACTGATTAAGATTATTTCCTCCTCAGGGCCTGTAAATGTTGTACACAATAATGCCAATAATCTGCAACAAACAGGCGAATGTGTCATAAAAGACTCAAAAGAAATTTGCTGATTGGAGGAGTTGGTGTAAATACAATGTACAACCACAGGTCTGAATGGACAGGGTGACGATTTATGCCGCTGGGGATAGTGTGCTAAATCCATCAGGAAAGAGGAACAGGTAGAGTTACAAAGGGATTTCCTGAGAAGGTGTGTGTGCGTGTGTGTGTGGTATGGTCCCTTCTGTGGGGCCTATGCTAGTGAGAACTGGGTCAATTGGTCCATTAGGGGTCAGTTGAGGCCGCAGCATTTAGGTTGGATTAGGCAACATGCGGCAGTTAAGGAGTTTTGTACAAACACTATGTTGAAATACAGATGCAAACAGACACACAAACACACACAAAAACTATACATACTTCTGCGTGGTCACACATCAGAGCACATACATTATGCACAAGATGCTCCCACTGACTTGCACACTACTGAATCTTAGAATAAACAAAATACCAGCAGCTTTTCTGTAGCCTCAAAAACTTTTATAGTCAATTTACAATAGTTTTTTTGCTCCTTCCTTGAGCTTTGCACTTACAGTATATCCTGTGCATATGATCACTAACTGCAGTGATTTTCATCAGTGTTTTGGAATAGTGATAAGATTCATTATTTATGCATGAAATACTTCTAAATCCATTCTTATCGAGGATAAAAAGACAGCTTTGTTACCACAGATACAGCTGTGGCCTTGGGCAGAAGGCCTGTGGATAACCAGGGGGCTGTGGGGGAACAGCGAGCCATTTTTGTTATACAGATGGTATCAACTATTTAGCTTACAACTCTTTGCCAGTTTGTGAAGAAAACTTGGGAAAGAAGCTGCAAATTTCTGTTTGTTTCAAATATTGTTTTGCTTGTTAAGCCATAAATTTACAGATTCCCTCTTATGCTTTTCAAGAAATTGCTTTTACAGTTGCCTTGTAGTTTGTAAGACTTTTTCTTTAAACAGATGACATGGGCTCAAGTCTCTGCTTTTGAGACATCCCTGCTGTTCGTACCTGTTCAATCAAGTGCAATGCATCTCAGATTTTCCTTAATATTTAAGCCACATACTGTAAGTCTTATACAAACTGTAACTCACTCTTTACTTCAGTAAGCACACAGTAAAGCACAGGACGCAGTACTTCTGCAACATTTGAGACATTCTGTAACCAAATATTCTGGATATTCTGCAACTCACGTGCGTGGAAAAACAAACACTGTTTCCCTTGGCATTGTTTCCATGCCGAGGGAAACGTAAAAAGCGTGCAGACGAAATGTGAGGATTCCTGTGGATTGTAAGTCTCACCACGCAGCAGACCTTATTTAGCCACTGTGGGCATAATGATGAGGCAACGCAGTAACATAGTGCTAAATTTTCACAGGCCGTCACTGGGTGTAAAGTGATCCATCTGCTACAAGCACAGGATGTACTGAGTGCGTCACATAGACATGATCAACAACACAAATATACACACACACACACACACACTCCTGGCATGCAATAGCCTTAGCCACGATGGAGACTGCTTTCCAGGGAGCCCACAGGCACACAACTATGCCAAGAAGTGTTGACGTTTGTTTTCATATTCCTCACAGGACAAACAAGAAGGTGGCGTCTCAGATTGAAGAGAGTCTGCGGCTGTCTGCATTTTGGGAGCTGCAGTGTGTGGAATTAAGCGTGCTTTGTTATAACTTTGGGCAAGGTTGTCATTTAAAATGTTGGGTCAGGTTTTCCGGGAAAAAGCAACAGTCATGTGGGCTGACAAGGTCCCAGCACCTCGGGGCAACATCTGCCGAAAGAGGCAAATGTAGTCTAGAGGTTTCAAAACAGAGCTCTCAGACTGCAACTAATGATTGTTTTAATTATTGATTAATCTGCAGAATAATTCTTGATTAATTCACTACTCGTTTAGTCTGTAAAATGACCAAAAATAGTGAAAAACGCTCATCACACTTTCCTAAAGCCCAAGGGGATACATTAAAATGTTTTCTTCATCTAACAGTGCAAATCCTAAAGATATTAAATTTACTATCACATAAGATAAACAGAAACAGCAAATCCTCACAACTGAAAAGCTGGAACTAGGCAATGTTTGCCATTTTTGCTTGAAACATGACTTTAATGATTAACCAATTATTAGAAAAGTTGCAGATTCGTTTTCTGACGATTGGCAAATTGATTGAGTGACTAATCGTTTCGGCTCTACAAGTCTCCTCAACACAACGTGTTGTTGTCAAAAATACTGACTGATATAGAGTGCATTGTATGCACTTTGTGCATGACTGTAAATACTGGTATGAAGGTTTCTGCTGAGCACTGTGCTCACAAGGCATCATGTCAAGTGACTAAGTGATAGCTTGAATTAATCAGATCATATGAATGAGCTTAAATGGTCATAGCTTTGTGTCAACACAGCCTGCAGACATGGTGGAGTCCGTTTGATCTAACTTCCCTAAACTACTGTCCCTCTTACTGTAAGCCCCACAAGGAGGGAATACAAAAGTGTTTACTATGTTGTTCTTCTCTGCAGCAGGAGAAACTACCCAATAAGTCCTTAGTATCAGTTCTTTGAGTTTGCAGCATAATCAACAGCATATCACAGTTTGTTCTCCCAAATTAAAGTTAAAAACAAATTTATTGCAAAGTCTTTGCTGAGTTTCTGGTCAGGTCGATAAAGGAAACCAGTTTTCAAATTGCAACCACCAGCTAACTCAAGCACTGGTCTAAGAGCATCTGCTCATGTTTGCCAAACTGTTTCTCAAACTTCAGCATTCCAACACAGGCCGAACACTTCCTTGTAGCAGGCAAGTGGAGATGTGTGTCTGATTGCTCGCCTCACATGACCTGATTTCCCAGCATCACTTTTTGATCTACTGATTAACAATAGAACACAGATTATTTTAGTGTTAAAATGCCTTTGGGATAACCCTCCAAACATTGGTCCAAACATTGCTTTTAAGTGGCTGACAATTTGTAGAGTACTGAAAGGTCTTTGTATAGAAGGGTCACAGTCTCATCAATCGCATTTAAACACATTACACTGACTGACCTGACAAATAAAGGCAAACTATTAAAAACTGGTAGGTCTTGACCATACTTACACCATAATTCTGATTCTTGAAAGTGACAACCCCCATGGCTGCTAGATACAAACCTAAAGAAAACTAATGTAAATGAGAAAACCCAACTTCTCTCCAGCCTATATACTCTACAGTAGTTAATAAGTTTGATTCAACAAATGTTTTCCCTTCATGGTGGGACAAGACACACATTTTGAGAATTACTCTTCTACCAAGAAAACTTCAAGGCTTATGTTTTGGGGTGTGTTTGCTTAATTGGCAGCAGGTTTCATCAGTCAGCTGACGTGGTGCTTTATTGCTTCATCTAAATCCCTCCCGAGCTCAACCCTGTATCCCAAATTTCGATTTCCAGTTCCACACACCTGATAGGATGGCAGCGACAGATAAATCCATCTCCAGCTGGATTTACCTGTTGTAATCTTGATACATTATTGTTTCTACAGTCTATGCTTGCTACCAGCCTTCTACATTGAACTTACTGGGTAGAAGTGGTTGAAGTAAAGAAAAAAAACAGTATCCAGTTTGGTGTTTTGTTTAAGCCTATGATTAAAAAAAAAAAGCTAATTTATTTCCCCTTGATTCTGTGATGCAGTTTTAATAGCAATCCTGTGTTTCATGCTGCACCTGTTCCAGTTATCACCTCACCCAAACAACTATGCAAAACATGTTGTTTTGCTGCATCATCTCACTGTAGATGTTTGTATCATCCCAGAAATTGTATCCAAGTTATTTACTGTGTGGTCATAATATATTTCGACATGGTGATGATCACACTGTCTAATGATAAGTTGTGGTAACCTTACAACAGAGATCAGATGTAACACAATGTGGACTTTAACTATTTTTTCTCATCATATGTAGTATAATTATGATAATTGATTGTTACTTATAGTTTTACAGTGTTATTTAATGTTCTCATATGTTACAAGTTATTTCCTGTAGAGCCATGTTCAAGACTAGATTACCAGCATTCAGCTAACAGATTAGGTTTAGTACATTAAACCAGTTTGTCACGGTTATCTAATTGCCTCACCAGTCTGATTTTAGAGATTAGATAGATGGATTTTAACTGGGCTTTGTGTGCAACAGTGGATAGCTTCAACACATTTATTTTGTCAACATTTGAGATTTACATAACCTATAAAGATTTAATGCATGCCTTATATTTCTAAGGAAAATGTTCCCATACTATGGCCTGTTGCCCATAAAATTAAATTATTATTGGCTGATTTTATGAACAAAAATACCACTTACAAAAGGAACACACTCAAACACACACACACACAGAGTGAGAGAGAGTGAGAGACTGGAACCACCCTGCATCCCCTTAACCCCAAAGTGGTACCAGGAAGCTCGGATCTAAAACAAGGAAGTTGGAGGAAATACAGCTGTGCTCTTAGACTCCCAACAGACACAACAGAGAGACAGGGCTTCAATCAGAACAGGCACTGTTATCATCTCTGGAGGGAAAAAATAAACCACCGTCCCTCGTGTCTTCCGTGTCGTAGGGCATGATGTTTGGACGTGTTTTTTTAATAGCCCGATTCACATCTTCACATGCCCGATTAAGAGCCCATTCAAAAAAAGATGAGGGGGAAAAAGAGAAGACTCTTCAAAAGAGCGGCTGACATGTACAGCAGCACAGGAATCTGTGGTAAGATATTTCAGCTAGGTGCAGTACAGTGAGTGCACCACACTGCCATATCTTATCTTTATAGTATAATTAGTGTAAAATTAGTGGAATACTGTACTGACATAATCAGATAATAGCCTACGGCTCATCAGTGCAAAACGTAAACATCATTAGGACGATATGAGTCATGAAGAACAGCACAAAAAAAACCCTCCCTCAAATATAAACAGGTCAGCTCAGATGGGAAGAGCATTAGTTATAATGTTACTTAAGATAAAATTAACACTGACAGGTTTATGTTAAATTGAATTAAATGTACATGTACATACATAGCCTACAGTAGCCTAACGTAGGCTAAATTTCACCAACCGCAATATTAGCTACGACTCAGTTGTAGTCGACATTAACTTATCCGCGGGTAAGTAGACAGTAAACTATAACGTAGAGATGTAAAGATGTCTGCAATTGGTAAACATCAAACATTTCTGTCTTTGGGAAAATTTACCTGCAGTTAAGTTGTACAAACGGCTCCATTCGCCAACTGTCTCCTCTCTCTGTTGATGACACTTTACACACAAATGACAGTGTGTCTAGTCTACTGACCACGCCCACCGCTGCAACTAACCAATGGCGCGTCACTATTCACTTGCTTTGGAAACCAGTCAGAGTACTTAACGATATATAAACTATAATTTACGCCACAGGTGTTCCAAATGTATACATGCCCATATGATTGATAGATAGATAGATAGCCTCGTATAGAAACACTACAGTAATCCTTCAATAATCTTACTGCTGGTGGAAGAAATATTCATATCTTTGATCTGCATTCTGGCCAAAGTGAAAGTACAGAAGTATTTATGTATCAGTGAAATGTACTTAAAGTATCAAAAGTACCATAAATGTACTGTTTTATCTTATAAGCAGTTTAGGCCTATGATATCATCATGGTAATATAATTTCCTGACACCTCTATCTGCTCCTGAAGATTATATTTTATAAGTTGATCATATATTTTATATGTAAAAATAACCTGAAAAGTAACTAGTAGCTGTCAAATAAATGTAGTGGAGTTAAAAGTAAAAATCTTTGCCTGTAAACAATGAAAATACACAATTAAGATAGAAGTCAAAACTGTACATAAGTAGTGTACTTGAGTGAAAGTATTCAGTTACATTCCACCACTGTACCCATACTTGCTGTATATGTACACAATAACAAGTAATATACATAGGCACCTCTTCAAATGAAGGCAAATATCGAGATGACAATTAATCAGTTGAAGACATATATTTTAATGACGATTGAAATTAAGATGTAACCATTGCATAACTTACAATTATTAAAGCAATATTGCATTTGCAACATTTCCATCAGAGAAGGCATGTAGAGGGCAGTGGTGACAGGCAATTATCTGAACATAAAAGTACCTAATTCATGTTCAAGTGCTTCAATTCCATAAATTATATTTCTGTGCAGTGCTACTATTTCAGTCTCAGTCAGATGATCGTGATATTATCCCTTTACAGCAACAAAACAATATGATTTTATCAAAAATGTCATAGTTTACAGTATGAAAAGTGCAATCGAATGTATTCTTTAGCACCATAATATCAAATCAACATTTTCCATCCTTTAATAAAATAAAGGTTATCACTTTGCAAGAGCAATGTCTGTAGCCTACATAAGTCCCATTACAGTTATTACAATGTAAGACTTTACTACAAGTATCACCAACTCTGGACTGTTAAAGTAATCTGTACTTCTACTGAAGTCGAATGGAGGTCAACAGAGCCCCCTGCTGGTCATACGTATAACTCCAGTTAAAACAGTTGCTTCATTGTAACTCCTTAGGAGAAATGTTATCACTAAAAGCCCATGTAAAACAGACATAAAACATTATGGTGTAACATTCAAGTTATCGCATGCAATACAATATTTTACAAACATAATATTTACATATTGTGTAAGTCCATAGTGTCCATTCTCAGATATAGTCACATAGTCCCATAATCACCCCTAATGGAGGCATTATATAGTACAGTCTGGTCGACAGGTGTAAAAATTCCCTCTGGTCCTCCGTGTCCATTTAGGTTGATCCAAAGCTGGGGCGGCTGTGGTACAGAGGGTAGTGCGGTTGTCCATTAACCGCAGGGTTGGTGGTTCGATCCCGGCTTCTTCTGTCCACATGTTGAAGTGTCCTTGGGCAAGACACTGAGCCCTAAGTTGCCCCTGGTGGAGGCCAGCATGGCAGCTGTGTCCCCATTGGTTGTGTGTGATTGGGTGAATTAGACTACTGTTAAAAGCTTAGATTGGTGGAAAAGTCCATTTACCAGAGAAAAGTTTGACTCCAAGATGATCTCTTGGTAGGACCCAGGCTTATTACAACATATTGGTTTGTGTGCCATCTCACCTGAGATCCTGTACTGTAGATTCACCCTGTTTGACCAAATTACATTCTAATGTTACTGTGGGTAAGGTCACTTCTCTGCCAACGTGGAAAGAGGAACTGAAACCTGCGGAATGAAACTTGAACAGTTTCCTTAGTAACAGTAAATTATTGCTTTGTGTAGAGAAAGCTGGACTCAGCATCATAAGAACTATTGTATCTCTAGTAATTCTTTGTTTCTCGGATTCTGTGGCATGTGTTCATATTAGCGATCACAGGCCAGCCAGGTCTGCAGTTACAGGTTTCCGACAGTCGCGTCCCTCTGCCGTTTGAGGCTGCCATCATGTGAACTTGACCACAGAAGCTTCACGGCACCAGGCAGACCTGTGTACTTTCCCTCTGCAGTCAGTGTCTGTTATTCAGAGCATATAAATAACAGTGCACAGATTATTTCCTTTCAAACCGCCCAAACCAGTGGTCAGCAGTCTCAGGGAAGAGCCCCACTGAAAGTGACTATGGGCAGGCACAGGAGGGAGCAGAAGGTCGGGTGGAGAGGCTGGATTTGGGCTGAGTTCCGGGATTTCCTTAGCCTCCAGTCAGTGGAGCTGTCAGGTTTATAGCACACTGATATGTCACATCTATATAGGACAGAAGGAGACACATGGGTTAGATAAATAACAACACTTGCAAGGGTTGTGAGTTGTGGTGAGGGGGGCTTGTAGTGCTATCTTTGCGAGGACCAATTTCAGTTGTAGTGAGGACATTTCTCATTGTGAGGACATTTTGGCTGGTCCTTACTACTTCAAAGGACTGTTTGAAGGCTAAGACTTGGTTTTGGTTAGAATTAAGTTTAGTTTAGGTTTAAGGGTTGGGGTTAGGCATTTAGTTGTAATGGTTAAGGTGAGGGTTAGGGGCTAGGGCATGTATTATGTTGATGAGGGTCCTCACAAGTATGCAAAAATAAACATGTATGTGTGTGTGTTCATCTTAACTCCACACCTGGTGACACTCTGCAGTATTTTTTTCTCATCCTGGTCCAGACATACAGCAAAGGTTGTGTTTCCAGCACCGCTGACCTGCACCTTGTCCACCTTCACCTCTGTCATGCTCAGCTGCTACAAAAGGAAGGAACAGAGCAAAACTAAATGCATCACATCTCATGAATAAACCTTTTGGAGAAAAAAACAGAAACATGCTAGATGGTGGAAAATTCCTTCATAACTGTAGCAGCTTGTCTGAGTTGTTGTATTTTTGAAGCACTTGTTTTTTGTCTCTGAGTTATAAAGAGAGCCTTGAGCTAAAAATCAATCATTTAAATAGGCCTACATGCTGCTGAGGTGTGTAATGACTATTGCAAATCAAAGCTCCAAATCTAAAAAAAAGTTAAGAGATTAAGCTACAATGCAAATAATATTATTGTCAAAACAAACACACGAGCAAAACAGGCTTGACTCTTGCCTGTGTTGTGGCTTTTTGTTCCATCAAGCTCTCAGTTTGAAAACCTTTGTCCTCAGCATACGTGAGATGAGAGATTCAGTTGAGATGGGTTTGAGATACTATCAAGAATGTATTGAGGTGTCTGTCTTTAAATAGAGAATGTGTCGCAAAGTTGTTTGTGAAAGCATGCTGCTGCGGCACTTTTTTAACCACAAACCACAGAGACGGCCTGGATGTCACGTCTGTCTTACCTGGTTGTAGCCCTTCTTGCTTTTACCGTTCTGTCTCTTCAGGACCTCAGTCATCATGAGCTGCAGGCACTCCATCTTTGAGTCTGAGAGAGATTGTTTTAGTTAAATTATGAATACACTAACACATCTGACAGTAATTGCTTCATCATCATCTAATGCAGGTACCAAAAGGAAAATATTAAGGAATTTACATTTACCATTAGCTTATGAGATTAATGAATGATCTGAATTTACAACAATCAACAAAAACTGGACATATTGACTTGCTGATGGAAAATATTCCATTTCACCATAAATA
Source organism: Maccullochella peelii (assembly GCA_002120245.1). NCBI lineage: Eukaryota > Metazoa > Chordata > Actinopteri > Centrarchiformes > Percichthyidae > Maccullochella > Maccullochella peelii. The sequence continues at coordinate 216,554 of LKNJ01000490.1, read as the reverse complement.
GTAATTATTATGCTGTGTTGAATCTCCCGACAGCTAATGTGTTGTCTCAATCAATCACAGTTCAGTGACTTAGCCATGTGTAATAGTAGCCAGTGGCAGTTGCGTACCTAGTTCCTCAGGATTCTTGCATGCTTTGGTTAAGTTTACTGAAGTACAGACTTTGGTTTCTCTTTTCCACTGGCTTCTCCCACTAATCACCACCTGGAAGGAAGAAGGGAGGATAAAATTATTGCTGCTTTGGAAAAACACTAAAATACAGGGATATGAGAAAAACCTTAAAGATTATAACTGCAGCCTAACTACAACTGGCTTTTTGAATTGGGAACAATACATGAAAGATAAGGGACAGATAATAGATTAAGAGCTGTTATAACATCAGTAAAGAGGGACATCATGTTTACCAGTCTCTAATACTTCATAGCACAGGGACCACAGTGGCAAAAGATCTAGTTTTGTCAGGACAGGGCACATGCTCATTGCTGTTTAGCAGACTTTGTATTTTGTCACAAAATTTTGATGTTTCATTTCCTGTGGGTGGAGAAGTGACTGTAACCGAAACCAGTTGAATTAGGGTAAATGGGGAGAAACTGCACTGTGTACAAAGGGGTAATGGGGATGTTATTCTGCCGATGAGATGGTGTATTTATGAATACAATTCTTGTAAAGTGCAGCTTCAAGGCACACATTTTGGTAGAGAATAAAATCAAACACCATCTTACCCTGTTGTACACCACCTCCAACATTAGAGGCACTGCTTCTCGGTCGCCATCAATACCAAACCGTTTACTGGCAGCACCTGTATAAAGACACACACACACACACATTTTAGTTTTTTAGTTATACAGTTAAATACAGTGCAAAAAATAATTCTACAATACTGTTAATTAAGACTACTAACAGTTTTACAGTGGAAGATATTCAATTTGCAACAACAAAAACAAGCTCGTTTTTGTGTGAATAATATTGTGAATAATAGAATAAAGCAAAGTAATTTTCATTGTAACTATCAGACATGCTATCAGACATGAGGAATAAACAGCTTTCCCTGATTTTTTGCTTCTCAAAGGAAATTAAAAAATAAGAAGTGCAAGTGGTGGTGACGAGTGAAACAAAAAAAGTAGAAGTAGAATGAATCATACTATTGAAATAGCAAATGTTCCTCTACCATAAATTTAGTCCAGTCTCTACCTCATAAAAACAGATGATGCATTTCACTGCAAGGAAATGTGGAGGATTTTATTCATTGCGGCACGGTTGCTAGGATATGTGCGTGTGTAACACTCACCCATGGCCTTGATGGCTCGTGTTCCTGCGGTGTGACCCAACTCTAGGGAGTGGACGAACACCTCAGTCCTCCTCTCTCCACAAGCTAACGTCAACTACAACACCAAAAAACCTCAGTCACTCACTGAATTTGGAACAGTGTTTCATTAGTTATTACTTAGACCCAGACGGCATCAGGGTACTATTTCTGTTCATAAGGATGCCAAGGTCTGGATACCAGGGTGTACTGTGTTTTAAAATGTGTGTGTGTGTGTGTGTGTGTGTGTGTGTGTGTGTGTGTGTGTGTGTGTGTGTGTATGTGTGTGTGTGTGTGTGTGTAAAAGTGTGTCTGACCTCAGCCTGATAGAGCTGGATTAGAGCTGGCCGAGCAGCATAGCGGCAGTAGTACAGGACCAAGTCGGCCAGGATGGGCAGACGCTGCTCATATGAACTATCATATGACTCTGACTCTGTCTTTGAGGTTTGCTGCAGAGAAATACATAAACAATTTAACACTTAATACAATTATACAGCAGGATGATTTATTTAGGTATAGCCTAAGCAAAACATTAGACATTGATGAAAGGTATTTATGCTCTAGGCTTTATCTGTCTACATGATAACTACAGTCATGTTCTTAGTTGGATAAACGTGAGTGATAGACTTTTGTAAAAGTTAGATTCCAGTTGTACCTGGCAGACGATGTTGGCAGGCAAGTTAAGCAGGCTAAGGGTGTTTCTTTCGTACCAAGGGTCCAACATACCAAGGAGATGGGCAATGTCATTAGTACTGTCCCCTGTGCCCGTGAGGTGAAGATCCTGCTTGAGCAAAAGCAACAATTACAACCAACCAGTTGGATTCTGCATGCAAGTGCATGTTTTTTGGGCTTTTACACCGTAGACATGTGGCTTTACACTATACTGTACAACTCCAATCTTTGACAGCTTAGTAAATACAGTATGATGTTATAACAAAACTTTGTGTTCAGTGTTTAGTGTGGGTATCCTTCTACTTACATTAAATCCTTTTTGAACCACAGGACTAGGAGACCTCAGACCCCCCGACCCTGCTGTAGAGTCCCTCTTCACAGGCACAAAGTAGAACTGAAGATTGAAGGCCCTGCTGAGACGTGGGCATGCACTCTCTTTCCTCCTCAGGCTATTGTAAGCCCGGGCCACCTTCCCTGCTACATGATCGGCACCGAACACCACCACCCTCAGCGTAGTATTCTTACTGTCCTCATCACTGCTGAGAATAGGCCTCCTTCGGAAGCAGACATGTCTGAGAGTTTGACTTTGTGGCTGGAGTAGGGGCTCAGGGCTACCTAACTTGACTTGCTGTGGTAAAGAGTTGGACCGTTTCTCTCGCACCACTAAAAGGTCTTTTGACTCTGTGTTTCCTAAGCTTTTGGCCCGGGACAGTGACCGAGGGCTCTTAGGTTTGATGAAGAGCCGGTAAAAGTGCTGGCTGAGCCGAGTTTTGTTGATAGACCTTGGCGAACATTTTTCAGCGACGGGAGAGGAGCAGATGTAGTCATCAGAATCTTCAAAGTAGTCACTATCAGCTCCAGACGTGACAGAGAAGAGGGATGGAGCATAGGACTCTGAGGTTACGGACAAGGTGGAGAACATGGAGTCTTTGGAGGCGGTGGACAGGGAGGAGATGGTGGAGAAGGTGGAGGCACGATGGTTGGCGCTGCAGCCATTAGGGATGATAGACATTGAAGGCAATTCTACTCCATGTTCCTCCTCTTCTTTGTCTTCTTCCTCCTCCTCCTCCTCTTCTTCTGCATCAATCTCTGTCACATCCTCCTCCCCATCATTATCATCATCATCGTCATCATCATCAGTGTCTACCTCCTCTTCCTCCTCAGCCTGCCCATTAGTGGCCAGGTCATTGGGGTCATGCTCCAAAAGGGTGTTCAGAACATCTGCAGGAATCAAAATAGACATCAATCACATTTAGCTATCAAAAAAGACACACACACACACACACACACACACACACACACACACATACACACACAAAAACAGTCAAATAAATTATGTGCTTTGTACTGGAAATATGGTTCATATTTCTATCATATTAAAATTGAGAATGAATTTCATGTAGCGAAAACTGTTAGACGGATTTAGTGAATCTCCATCAGCTCAAAGAACAAAGGTAATTCCCATATGTGAATCAATAAAGATCCATGTAGAATACTTTACCAAAGTTATCTTTTTCCCAGTGAAACATGTAACACTTGGCTGTAGGCAAAGGTAGAGTCTGTAGCATTCCTGAAAGCGACCACAGAAAAAACAGCCAATCAGAGCACTATCCACTGGAAACTGAAATAAAGCTATCATGTAATACACTGTGTATATATCCCCCAGTTCATGAAACTTGCCCTCTTACCATCAGACTTCCGGCCATTGGATGCCGGGATACTCATCCTCTCCCTCAGTCGCTCAAGTCCCTGGATCACATGACTTCGGCCCTTCAGAGGATCACTCACAGCAGCGGCCGTCTCTAAGACATCACTTACTGCGGAGAAGATCTCCCCCAATTCATTCACAGTTTTTTCCTGCAAAGAGTATTCATGATATGGTTTAGTAAAGGTAAACATCTTGAAACATTCCTGTATTGTCATCCTGTCTAATTCTTTAAATAGTTACACACTCTAATAGTTTGTGTTAACTTTTTCTTCAAAAGTATAAATATAACGTACAGTAGATGGAATGTGACACATTTCCTTGGTATTGCTTACATGTTTTAAGTGTTAACAAGTTTTAACTGATAGGGTCAGATTTAATTTAAAACATTTAAAATCTGTATATAAATAACAATAATGTGACCCCGTATCACAAATTATACTCAAAATATCATTTAATTGATTTTGAGAACTATCTATAGATTCTAGTCCACAGTCCAGAGCCTCTGAACCACCGCTCTGAGCACATACCTGCAGGGCTCTGTGGATGCTCTGTAGAGGGTACTTGGTGCCTAGTGTGGCCTGGAAGGCATGTTTGATCAGGGTGATGTAGGTCTCTTTCTGCGAGTGCTGAATGCAACTGAGCTGCTCAGCCACTGAGAGAAAGTCAGCGGGCACCTCGCTCGGGTTCATCAGCAGCACAGTCCTATAGGCAGACAGACAGACAGATGGTGTCACTGGTAATGTGTGAACATGTACATAAATTCACATGGAAGAATATGCAGACAGGATGCTAAGGTGGTGGGTGTGGTGGTGGGTTTTAGTGGGTGGAGAAGGGGATGTAAAGGGACTTTCCAGCCCATTAACCTATAGTAAGTGCTAACAACCTAAGTGCTATAATTCAGTTAACTTAAGGAAACTGAAAGATGTTTTTTTTTACTTTAAAAGTATGCCGTCAGAGCAGATAAACTTACTCTGAACCACTGACATGTATGAAAAAAACTGCCCATATCAACAAGGAAGCATAATGTGCAAGATAACACACAGCGTGAACTGGACTGAAAATAGATTGTCATGAACACGCAGCTGTTCAAAGAGGTACAAACAAGTTACATGTGTATACTCATACAGAATAGGTCCTTTATTAATACAAATGTCTGAATATCACCAGCACTTGTGAAGCAATGAAGCCCTTGCAAAGTGACAGATGAGCTGTGTGAAACTGAAGAGCTTTTCGTTCTACTATAAATTCTAAATTGAGTACATAAAGTATATTTTATAACTATTCTATAGTATAGAAAGTACAATCTTTTTTATTGTGTGGACTTACATGGTCTTGGAGCACACTCTAGAGGTGATGAGGCCCTGCTCTTCTCTCACCAGTCTCTGAAAGGAAATCCCTGTGAGGAAAATAGAAAAAATAATTTTAGTTTGTCTTTTGATGGTTTTTAAGCTAACAACTTGACAAGAACACAATGTGTTCTATTCCACCAGTGTCCTGGTGGAATAGTTGCAGGCAGGTGAAGGGTTAACAGCATGTAGGACACCATATAATGCTGTTGGCTGCTGAGCAGCAGCACTGAAGCAGTCAGTGTATTATTTGTCTAAAAACTGCAGTCAAAGCCATTTTTGAAGCAGCTTGTCATGTTCAGAAGTGCTTACCTATGTAACTATAAGTCTACATTTAGCTACTCATATCTGTCAAGAAGTGGCTTAAAGGTAAATGAAAATGTCTAGAAAAAATCCTGGGGCCGTCACATATCCATGATGGCTTTATATTTATATCTGAAGCACTGTTAAACGCTGTAATTACAAAATTAAGTTTAAAATAGATTGAGCACCAATGTTAAACCAAAAAAACAAAAGCAACAAAGGGCGTCATACTATGTTTTTATGTCTGAGGGATCTAAACAGTGAAACACTCATTCATTCAGCTAATTCAAATGTTTTCATTCAGTCTGTTGCTGTGTTTTAGCACTTCCTTTGACCTTTCCTGTAAATTTCAGTGTAGGTTTTCACAAGTGGCTTCTGCTTTTTTGTTTTGTAAATGCTGAAACTTCATTCGCTTTCAAACAATTTCACGTTAGTAAGAAGAAGTTCATCCTGAAGCCTTATCATCTTCCTGTTATCGCTGTTGTTGATACTGGTGTTTGTGGCATAAGCAGTGCCTTTTAGAATAAATGTCATCCTTAATGCATTTCTTTGACTTGTCACTAGGGGGAAGACAATTACACGGGTTGAAAGAAAACAGTATGTACATGTTTCAGGAACTCAGTGCAGACAAGTAGAGAAGTAGAAACACACACACACACACACACACACACAGACTTAAACAAAATGAAGCCATCTATATTTACCGGGGGCCTTGATCTCCAGCTGTAGTGTGGAGAGGAGGTTTTTACACACACTGCAGTAAGGCTCGGGCCAGGTGAGGAAGCAGCGAAACACATCAATAGCTTCCTCCAGCAGCTCTGTGTCTGGAGGACAGTATGGTGTCTGCAAACAAAGCACAAATCAGGTATTTAATTTATTTTGTGGGGTTCTGTTAAGGAGCAGCAGGACCTGTTTGAATCTGTTATTGTTCTGCATAGAAGGGACATTTCTTATGTTTGGTGGACAATATATCCAATTATGCCTCCATAAGGGGTGTAATAGAACTTTAACAGACAATGTAATAACAGTACTGGCTTATATGACATTATTCTTGTTCTTATCCATTATTACATTACTGCTCAATTTTATCATTACATCAGCTAAAACAGGTTGCATACATTATGAGGTAATTAACCCAGTTTAGTGTAATAATGTGATGTTATTTCATTATCCACTGTGTTATTACATTACAAGCTTTATGACAAACAACCAAAGGTACATTTGTCACGTCATTACAAAACCTCAAAGCTGTGACGTTACCAGTTGCTACACAGCTCAGACTGAACTGAAAAAACACAAGACAATCGCAAGAATTGTGTTGCGTTCTAGTCAAAGTAAGTCCCCTTCGAAGTCGTCTTCACCAGTCAGCTGTAATTAATCAGATATCCAAAGACATGATTTTTGTGTACTGTTACTGGATCATTTGGTTTTAGGGAGTGTGAACGTAAATCAGCCAGACTGACAAATAGAAGCAATGTTTATGAACCAAATAGTTCATGTCAAGCCAGTAAGTGTTGTACGTACAGTGATTTTTCAATTGTGCTAGAAGCTTTTGTCACAGTAACACCTCAAGAAAAACCATCATAGTGGTCTGAATTGAGGAACTGATTGACCTTTTGATGGAGAGTCTTCTTACACATGTGAAAGGCTCTGAATGGTACTGAGAAGTAATGAAAGGTTAAAGGTTTTGATGACATCTGAATGAGGACGATTTGTACCTGAAGCAGCGTGGAGGAGAACATGATAGCGAGGGGAGCCACCAGCTCATACTGACACTGCTCCTGAACCTGAATTCACACATACACACACACACACACACACACACACACACACACACACACACACATTGAGTGAGACAGACAGACAGAAAGAGAGCAGTGACTAGAGTAAACATAAACATTCAGTAACTATAGACATTACTACACAACATATACAGTGGACAAGATGTTCTCTTTGACCATGACCTTTGACCATTGTCCTCTCACCTCTTTGGTCTTTCTGATGATCTGTTGTAAGAGGATGAGGAAGTTCTCAGGGTCCCTCTTCACCATCTCCTCCAGGCTCCAGCGGTTCATTGACTGACCCGCCGAGCACATCAGCACTGAAAGACAGCACATGTGGATTCCTGTTAATGCACAAATTCAGCATGCACAGAAAGCCACACAGTAAATATAGAAAGAAATACAGGATCAACGCCAAAAAAGACAATTGCTGCAAACACAAAACATTCTGAAGGCAGAAGAGCTTATTTTACTGTAACCTCTAAAGCCCGGATTTTACACATAAGATCTATTAAAATAAAGTTCTGTGGATATGTTCAATGCTGTGCCACACTGCATGTACTTGTAGTGATAGATCAGTCAGTGAGTTATAGAAAATTAAGGATAACATACTGTATGTTGTCAGGGTTAAGGCAGACTTAGGAGTCCATCACAGAGGATATTCAATAAACAGAGCCAAAAGACACCAGCTAGTGATGCTGAGTTTAATTCTCACCGTGGACCATCACCATCTGTGTTTGTTGCCTTCTTTTGCTGACTAGTGCGGAGGGAGTGTCTTGAAACCTTCTTGGAATATGAGAAACTGAAAACTGAAAACTGGAAGCTGGAAACTGAGAGAGCTAATTGTTTGTGTAATCTCTAGTTATCTGTATATGGCCCGTACTGTAAAAATAAATAATTTGTTATTTATCACTGCTGAATGTGGCTGGTGAATATTTTGGCAGCAGCAGAGCAAATACAGGAATGTTCTGGTCAGCAATGTGTTGGTAGTTGTGCACTGTAATAATAGTAAATAAAAAAGTATAAAAGTAAATGTGCAATGTTCAAAAGGAAATGCATGTGTTCTGATGAGGCAGGGAGCTTAGACTAAAAGACAAGTTTACTTAGCTTTTATTTAACCAGGTACAAATCTCCTTTTCAAGAAAGACTTGGTAAAGAAAGCAGCGCAAAACCTGTGTTATGACAATAAATACGAAGCGGACAACATAAACAAGCTAAGAAACTGTAACACACACAACACAGACAAGCATGGAGATCATTGTCAAGTGACTGTCCAAATAGACTAGAAATAAAGACATGGATAGAGTGTGCTAATCTCCAATCCTTTAACACTGCCTTGAATTAACTAAGGGCACCATTAATCATGTCCTACAATTTCTGGTCCTTCTGTACATTGTTCCATGTGGAAGAGGCACTAAATTGTATTTTGTCACCAGTCCCAACATTGGGAAGCAACATCTGTAAGACATTTTTAGAGCACAGGCTAGATTTGGTTTCTGAGCATAATACTGTATGTATACAGGAGGAACCAGCCCAAGGTGGAATGTCTGACTCAAAGTCACCCAGTGAGTTTTCCTATGCACATACAATAAAGGCCAATCAGTAGCATACAAATACAATGGTGTGCAAAAGAGCACAGCCATATAAAATATCCAGTATTCGTAGGTAGGCAAACACCCTTATTCCCAAGTTGTTCAAGGTTTGCTACTCAGAACCTTACTGGCAAGGCAAACTGGTGCATGTAGGGACTGTGTGAAAGGCTCTCTGAGCTCAACTCTGATTATACTGTCAAGAATGCTGCCAAGTAGCTGCAGTTTTAATAGATAACATACAGTAGACCACCAGCATAGACTCTACGTCCACATAATTAGTGGAAATGTTTCTTTTACCATGAATGTATTGTGAGCTCAATCTCATGTAAAGAATGTCTTCATTACCCTTAACTTGACTGAACATCTCACATCTTTATTGCACATCCATTTCACCTATATGTGCAGATATTCAGCTGAAGCAGCAGTTTTCTGCATATTATCACAACAAACACACGTTTATTATTTCTTGCAAGCTGAAACTTCAGTTCATATCAGGCAATTCATTTTCGTTGTGAAATCCAACCCAAATAGATAGGAACACACATAGCCTATAGGAATGAAAGTGCATCTAACACCATCATATATACAACACTGTGTTGACGAAGACAATCCTGTGTTTGGTTCTGGGACTGCCATGAACCAAATACAGGTTTGCAACTACTCACAGCAGGGCTTTAAAGCCCATAACTGTCGGTGCAATTTCAGGGTGTGTTTTATCACCTTTTGTTCAGTGTTTCAGTTAGGATGTTTGTACACTGACAGGACAGATTTCCTGTTGCAAGAAAACACAGTTATGGTATCCTCCCCAAAAGGATGTGTTTTGACACTAAACGTTTCAAAAATAAAGGAAAATTAAGAGGAGTTAAAGTGAAATTTGCACAAATTAGAGATAACTAGACTCACAGATAATCATTAGCCAGGTTATATAAAGTGTGGATTTAAATTTTACATTTTTTTTCACCAAAGCCCACTGGAAACTTTACATTTTAACGTAAAAGCTTTGGGATGTAAAGGAGGGAGATGGGTTATTTCACCGAGCTCTGATTTCACATTTTCTATTACAATGCGAAATGGAAACATGAGATAAAACAACAGTATCTCAAACCACACCAATCTGAGGTCTATCACACTCACAAAAACAACCGAGGGTGAATGCTGACTCCTCACAAGCACCTTACTCTCCATTTGATCCCTCGGTCTCAACGCCTCCGAGTGTGCGTCTCTAAGGAGCTCAATTTCCAAAGAAGTAACATATCAGCAGTTGTTCAAGTTACATAGAAATGTTTTCAGGAAACTTGTCAGTTGCTGTATTTCTCTAAAGTTCTTTGCACCCATCATGAGAATTTAGTGGAGCGCTCTGGTTTATTTTGATTAGATACCAGCACCGGAAAAGAAGCTGGACGTTTCGAACGATCCAGTTGAGATATAAATTTGATTACCTCATTAGAAGGCTACCAGCAAACAAGTTTACATGAATGTGATTACGCTGACAGACAACACACACATGCCTGGAAATCTTCTAAACAGACACTGGAGTCATGAAGCCCCCTGCCATGAAAAAAGCAGTGAAGGGGAGAAACATGAAAAACAAACTCCAGCCTCCGCTGGCATGTTTTAAATGTCAAAATCACATCATCACAGACCATGTTTGTATAAGTATGCATCACTCGTCAATCTGGCTCTGGTTGACGTGAGGGAGGCCGATGCTGATTCGATCATCTGACCTGTTTTTACACGCCGCGCCACAGTGGCTCCTGCTTCACGATGCCTCACTCACATATTGCGGTGTGTGCCACCACTTCCTCCCAGCTGTCTATTTACACAACTTCCTCAAGCACCCAATAACATGTTCCCCGGATGATTATACAGCAACAGTGTCACCAACAACAAACTCAGGCACTTTTATACTCATTTGCCCCGTGTGCTGGCAGAGTGTCACATTCTGTCCTGGTGTTGAGAAAGCGAGAACAAACAACAACCTTCTGTTCGAGTCACCACTGCAAACAACACATATCACATCCAAAATGTGCGTACTGGGGTTGATATTTCTGAGAAACTGTATTGCCTTTACCTTCCTAGAAACAGAAGGTCACAGGTTTGACCCCATGCAACAGCCGCAAGCCCTTGCTCAATCGTAAGTGGCTCTAGATTAGCATGTCAACAATAGTTTTCTGTCCTCCTCTGTATTTCTGACTGTTTGTTAGTAATCTTAAACAAAACTGTTGCAGATTTTAACAAAATTGGGTGGAAAGTTAAGACCATGGACTTTGAACAAGTGATATGATTTTGGTGTGGCTTTTTTAAAGGACTAATATTGCAAAAGTTGTTGAACATATTTCACATTTTTGAGCATTTTCGCTATTTTTAATGAACTACTGCGTAGCACTGTATTCTGGCTCGTGCCCCATAATAACACTATCCCTGTGTATTTTTTTTTGATGCAGATTTGGATGCAGATGTAGACTAAAAATGCTTTCATTAATAAAATTCATTTAGATTATGGTGCTTATTATGCACTCTCTGAGGGCTTTGCAATTTTTTGTTAACTGATTTTCAAGTATTGAAAAAATATGTGCATGACAAAAACATTCTCTGACCACATGGGCTTAAAAAACACGAGACAAAGTTAAAAATGTATTGTAATAATGCTAAAAACAACTCTGTTTCTGTATTAAGCACTCATTTCTAAGAGGTTTAACTGAAAAGATACATCATAATTCCTACAGAAATTCAATCATCCTCATTGTAGCAGTAAGAAACGTATACATGCTTCACTGCTACATGCCCTGACTAAACTCTATTCTACACAACCAAATCGCAGCTGTGGTCCTCATCACTAGTGGAGCTCCTTGAGTCTTACCGTTCCAGTGGTGTGCAGCTGTGGGGCTTTGTCTTAGCCCGTCCAGACACCTGTACAGAGCATGCTGGATCCTGTCCTCTGTGCACGAGGTGTGCTGCATCTTCACCGCTCAGGTTCTGTGGAGGGACGAGAGACAGAGCTGACATTAAGTATAAAAACACGACACATAACTTCATTCCCATTCATGTATTCTGTGGAATGTTATCTTCAAATTTGTTTGTATGCTTGCATAATGTCTACATGCACATGTGCACACAAACATGCTCCTCTCTTTTCATGGACAGTATATGTTATCACGTCTGTTTTGCATGGAGGCAGATCACCCGGTAAGTATGAAAATTAGTTTAAAAAGATACACAAACCATGAAGGGAGATTTCTAAAGGGAAGGAAAAACAAACACGGGGTTGCTTGTATTGCTGTTTTGTTGCCATAGTTCCTGAAATGTCACATTTGGTACAACACACATGACTGAACGCCTGTTCTGATCAGATAGTTTTATGAGTCTTGAAAGTCTTGAAAAATGTTGAGAAGAGCCACATTAGTGATCATGTTCTGTGAAACATTTAGAATATGAAATCATACAACAACAAACAACCTCTACCGCTGTCTCCGTGTCAGTTATGTCTTTCCAGATGCCATACCATACACACTGGAAGAAGGATTGACAGTTTTATAAGTTTTACAAACAGGAGCCTTATTGAAACTTCTGTCGCACAGATGTTGAGTAATTAGTGTAAAATATATAATAGACAACTAAAGATATATGCCTACTGGCAGTAATTACATGATACTAGGAGGATGACTACGTCTACTGGATTCATGACATTTAAATATTAATCAACAAGCTTTGACAGCAACATTTAGGCAAACCAAGACAAGCCCACAATTTTCACAATATGACTTTTATGGTAGGACAAAAGAGAAAAACAGCCCTTAGTGATTTCAGATTTGAAATCAGTACCACACTTAGCAGAGTTGTGAAACAATGCTGTAATTCGATGAGACATGGTGAAAAGTCAAATATATAATTCCAGCATGACCACAACATTGTAAGTACATCATATCTTCACCACTGACTCACTGGGATGTGCCGAACTTCACTTTTATGACTCTCAGTTTATCAGTGCATTTGGCTGTTTTTTGTGCAGCATCTGAGGACAACCCAGGTGTGGCAAGCTGTTTCAGTTCTCTTATGAGCACATCCCATCAGAAGCTATATGCATAACAAGATGCCAGGGAAGTCCCATCAGCGACTTAAAAGAGTTGAGTGACAGATTTATAATTCCTGGCTTTCTGTGTATAATGGCACAGTTTGAAAGCTGCAACCCCAATCAACCAAAACCAAAAGTCAAGCAAGAGTGCTACCCAAACCAAGTGTTACAGTAAAAACAGAAGCCATATGCTCATAATTGTACAGCGACCACTTCTTCACTGGTTTTTGTGGGGGGACTGCTTGCACCTGATACGATCAGTAAAATCACCTCTGTGAAGAAGCATGTGGTGATCAACACAATGTGCACATTCAGTATGTCACTGCCCTGTCACCATTTATCAGGGAAACCCTGTCTTGTCAAACACTTTGAGGTTTGGAGAAGTGTTCCACTTTGGTGACAAGCAGCACCACCACCAACCTCACGTACCTCAATCTACTGTATCTCCATCTTTTACTAACATTTATATTTGGATTTCTCCAGACCTCCAACAGCTTGTTGGGATGGAGTCCAGCTACACAAGATTAACACTAACTGACACTAACATGAATGTAATGTCATCCATGGCTCAAGCCTTTTTTAACTTGAGCCTAAAAAAAAGAGCTTATTGTGTTCCTCCAATTGGATTTTTAAGACAATTAATACATTTGTTTATCACACATGTTGTGTTAATGGTTATGTGTAAGGCAATTAAAGCAGTTTGGTTAAATCTGTTACTTTCCATACATTTAAACTACAGCACTTCAGATGAGCGTGGAGCATCTACTGTAGCGTGTCTTGTTTTACCTCATTGTTTCAAGTAACTAATTATGCTCATATTTTTTTTTGGAAACATACAGAACTTCTCTTGCTTTTTGGCAAGAATATCATTTCAGGGCATTGTTCATTTCACAAATACTTGGATGACCTGGCTCCCTTGCTAATAGCTTCTCTGGATGGGAATAGAGGAGTGACCTGTGATTGGTTGAAAGATGATATAAACAAACTTGTCTTTTAAACCTGTCTGTCTGGAGAATGACATATAAAGCCAGAAATATCAGCAACTAATTAAGAAACATCTGAGTGAAAAACAAAATATATATTCTGTCTATGAATGTACATAAAATCAGACACTGCACATATCTGTGAAATTTAGTTATGATCGAGAAAATGATTATGAAAGTGAGAAGGTGTGTAAGATTTTTGTGTTTAGACAAATACCGGACTTAAAAATGTTGGAACATTTAATGAATACTCATTGGGATGTGGTCAGAAGAAAAGTCACATGGTTGTTGATAATGCATTATGTTGCTGCTTGATATATTTTAAAGCTTCTCTTACCTCATATTAGAGTTTTTCAATGGAAATACAGTATATGCATGTGCAAATACTGCGAAAAGTCCAAATTTGAGAGGCAGAACAACTGTACTTCCCTAAAGAAAAGAGGGCAAAGCTTTTTAAAGATTTACTGTTTTAGAACTTGAGCATCTCAGCAGTTTTTTGTTTGTGACATATAGGCTATAGCCAAATTCTCAAAAATGTAATCGTTCTAATTAGATTAACCTGATCTAAAGGTACACACATAATTCATGAGCTGGTTTCAATGATGTAAAATAAGCCTTCTGTGTGTTTGTTAACAGAGTCCTTACTGAAAGAAGTCAGCACACAGACAGAAATGAGCAATGACATCAAAAACTCTTCTCAAAATTTCCCCAGAGAGTGTGACAAATTCCCCATTTCACATGAAAGCCAGAAATAAATGAAGGTTGTCAAATGAATAGTGTTAATGAATGACTCACTTGCTCTTACATACCCACTCACCTAATAACTATACCTGACACGCACACACACACACACACACATACACACACTTTAAAGCAATAGATAATTGATTTCAATCTCATATCTGTTGGCTACAGCCAGCAGCCAGTTAACTTAGATACATTTTTGCAATTTAGCATAAAGACTGGAAACAGGAAGAAACAGCTAGCCTGGTTGTGTCTGAAGGTTAACAAAATCCAGCACCTCTAAAGCTCCCTAACATGCTACATCCTGTTTGTTTAATCTTACAAAAGCCTAAGTGTAAAAAACAATATGTGCTGGACTATTTCTTGGCTGGGAGAAGTTGCTCGGCAACCTCACGGAGAAGACAAGACTTCCAAAAGTTGTTACACCCGGCCAAGAAAGAGTCCAGCATAGTCCAACCTCCTGTAAAACCACATAAAACGTGTTGTTTTTGTTGTGTCTTTTTTTTTTCTTTTACAAATTAAGCAAACAAGATCATGTTAATGAGTTTTAGAGGTGCTGGTAGGCGGATTTTGTTACCCTCAGACAGAGCCACAGTAGCCGTTTCTCCTTGTTTCCAGGCTTTATGCTAAGCTAGCTAAGCTAACCAGCTGCTGATACCAAGTGGTATCAATCTTCCCATCTAACAAAGCTAACAAGTGTACTTCCCAGAACGTCAAACCATTCCTTTAAAGGCATGCAAACTCAGTCAGCATAAAAACACAAACAACACAGCACACAAACACACCTATGGAAATGTGTGTTAGATGCGTTACGCAGACACTTCTCTATATATTCACACACATGCATGCTTATACACACATGTACTGTACCGACACACACCTATACTGTACAAACATCCGACCCACCGGCCTCATCATTAACACGGGTGGAGAGGTGGGGCGGGGAGTTCCTGCAAACCCAGGTTCAGGAGGCCAGAAGAATGAAGCTCAATTATCCCCCACCACTTCACTCCTTTCCTATAGTTACCATACAACAACAATACCAACAGCTCCAGATGTAAACACATCCATGTAACTCTTTTTCTCAGCGGTCCCTCCTCCCCAGAAAGGTATTGTGTCTAAAAGGAGTCCCGAGTGGCACTGAGCAGGGGTATAGAGCCGAGTGTGTTGGGACACTTGTGCTAAGGGCTCCGGTCATTGTCAGGGTTGGACAGAGCTGGATGAGAGCCCAGTGAGAGTGGAAGGAACTTATAAGTCAGAGCTGTGATGACTCCTGCATCCAGGATGGAGTTCAATGGAGACGTGTAAAGGTAATAAAAGAGGTGAAGACCTTATGTGAGGTGGCATGATGCAGTGAAAGTGTTGTTCTGAAGTTTAGCAGTACCAACAGTAGTAATAGTTCTGCTGACGTCACAAGTTACTTTTTTAGTACTTGTGTTGGCGTAATCCCTTTTACAGCAGTAGCCTTATTCCACATTTGTTTGGAGCAAGAACGGTATTGAAATGAATTTGTTCTCAAAGAAATGACACAAATATGAACACAAATATGTCACAAATATTTCAAGCCTATAGTGATGTAACAATAATTATATTACAAGCATAAAAATACAGCCATAACGTCTATACTGTAATTCAATAACTACACAAGCTATATTCGTCAATTATATTATTATAAAGCTAGGGTACCATGGCACCATGAGTGGTGCTACAATGTACACTGATTTACAGTGACTGAAAAAATTCGATCCCAACTCCAGAGTGTAATCATAGTTGTTTACGTAGAGTCACTAGTCATGTCGCAAATGCATGAGTCTGTGGTGTTTCATAAGAGGATGTATGCAGCACATCCCTAAGAGTCAACAAGGTCACTTCCACTTTTTCAAGGGTTGCAACTCACAAGAGTCAGACAATAACAAGCAGTGTTGGCGGAGTGGAAGAACAACGTGAAACAATCTCCAAAAGCGAAGCAGATTTACACGGCAGAGATCAACAGAGACACAGAGACAGACTTGTCATCTTACAGAAAGAAAAGGAAAAGTAGTCCATAAATTGAGAAATTCAATGCAGTGCCATGTTTTGATCTTCCAGGTCTCCGTCAGGCAAATATCCATGTGAACAAAAAGGAGGCTGTAGACAAACATCCATCATCAGACACTAATTGCCACCAAAGACAGAAACCACAATGATCTTGACAACAACAATGAAAACAATTTAATTATAGACTCTTTCCCATTCCTCTTAGCATCTGTCTCTCTCTCATGGCCTACATTGATCGCATTGCCCATAATAGCACCCAAACAATTAAATTCCAACTCTCTCATGCTCCTTGTCTAGCGTTACAAGTATCAACATTTCCCAGACAAACCAGGTAGTGCCAGCAAGGCACCTCCACCTGTGTCTCTGTCTCTTTCTCATGCTGTCCTCTTTTCCCTCTTCTTCCATCTCCTCACAGGCTGCTTCCATCTCTCCCACTGATCCCATTACCAACTGCTTCCTAACAGGAAGATAGCTTCCCTGCTCAGCTGAGGAAGCAGGTGCCTCCCTATTGTTGTGGTGTGATCAGACTCTCAGATATACTCCCACAGACCACGGAGGAGAGCTTGTGTGTGTGTGTATATGTGTGTATGTATGTGTACAGCATGTGTGTAATTTTTACTGACACCCCCCACCCCCACCCTATTGATAGAGTCTGATATTCACATCCAGTCTTCCTCTGCTGGCCCACAGAGCTGTTATCCCCCTTTCTCTCCACTGACCTTCTGGATGTGAACTGGCCTCTTATGACTTTAGGAAACAACAGTGGTCCAACTCCAAAGCTCTACTCTAACTAAGTGCTTCCCTTTTGTTCAAACAACAGCTACCGGTGAGAACTCACCAGTCTGATAAACTTAGCTGGAGTAAAAAGTGGACCAGTGTGTGGCATAAAGCTGAGGCTGCTATTTGAATTTTTTGTTTTTGCCATTATAAAGCTGAATTTCGCAGAATTTCGCAGATGTTAAAGTTAATTCTTGATCTAGGAAACAGCAGCTGACAAAACAAGCTCACATCACGGTGAGCTTGTTCTGCAGCTTTCAATCATATCACATGAGCTCCATCAACGCACAACGTTTGCCCAGTTGTCATGGAATTGTAGATGTTAAAATTTCCATCTTTTCTAGGCACTTCAAGGACTTCTTGTTCATGTTGGCCATGAGGTGGGATTAGCAACTGCTGTTTCTAAGGTCGAGGATGAAGGTAAACTTTTAAGCTTTTTTTCTGCAAGCAGTTTTAGAAAAAGAAACTTAAATTAAATGTCATTTGGAGATGATTCTTTCCTCATAAAAAGTCCAACATGACTGTGTTTTACTGCAATATCTTGCTGTATTTACAATCATTCTTCATCTGAAACTTATTTAAGTAGAAGTACAGTATGTGCAACGGCATAAAAGTGACTTGAGTAGGAAGTATTGGCTTTAGAAATAAACTGAGATGCAGAAGTACATCTAACTGCAGCACCAAAACATAGAGTTTGATCTGTCTCTTAGAGAACAGAAAGCCACTCTATATAACCCTTGGTCTTCACTTCCTCAATAAACACTGATAAATATATGATGAAGCTAACATGAATGCAAATATCAGGTGCTGTCATATCAGGTTATGACACTTAACTCCAAACAACAGTAGCCAGTGGTGACTCTGCTACACAAACAGGACTGAGTGAGTCCTTGTCACTCAACAAAAGATGAGGATGCAGTTATCCATGACTTCCAGTAGAAACCCATATCCTGTTACATTTGTTAAAATGTGATATGGGTAAAAACATTTTATGTGCTTTAAGGCTTACGTCACTGAATTTTGGTTGTAACAACAGGTGTGTAGTGCATGTGCAGAGATGCATATGTTCACACACACACACACACACACACACACACACACACACGGGGGTGTTGACCTCAAAGTATGTGCCGTAAAGGTGAAAATGAAGATTTTACTGATACCACAGCCGTAAAGAGACAAACAGGAAGCAATGTTGTCAATAACACACAGTGCTGCACTGGGATATTGAAATCAACCTCTGCTAGATGTGAAATTAAAAACACATCAACACATTGTGACAGCCTTCACACTTCATTTCTGACATCTGGGGTAAACAACAAAACTTGTCAATATCAGCAACCTCCAATCAACGTCATTTTTTAAGATTTCAAGACTGACACATGACCTACTCCGGCAGTTTTTATTTCTCAACAGGAGGAGGTGATTGTATTCAAACTGATTGTGTAATTGAACAGTTTCTAAGAAAAATAGATGATAACTTCCTTTTGTTGCGCAGTCAGAGTCTGACAGGCAGGAGGTCATTACATTTAATGCTTAAGATTTTCTTTTGTAGAAAGACTTGTGACCCTGGAATTTATTAAGAGTCATTACGTGGTAAGCCCCACTGACAAAGAAAAGTTGTCCATTAAACATGAGGCAGTATTTTACCTCATGGCTATAGAGATAATCAAAGCTAAGTTTATCCACTTGTTATTTTGTGGAATCAGATTTACCCTCCAGAGCAGAGCTGCATAGATTTGATACTTGAGACTTTGATTCATAAAAGTAAATACTTGAGACTTGACTTGCGCTTGACTGCTGCAAAAGTGGACTTCACTCTCTAAAGACTTGACTCCCTAAATACTTAACCAGGTAAAATCCTGCATAACCACAACCAGGTAAAATCCTGCATAACCACAACCAGGTAAAATCCTGCATAACCACACAGCTGGAATATTTCATTATTTGATCTATATTGAAAGGGCCTGGTCTCAGATTAAGAAAAAAAATCTTTTACATCAGCTTTGAAAAGAAAATGTTCTGTTCGGCATTCTGACCTAAAAGTCCTGCAATGTGCTTGCTATTTGCTTATGAAGACTTGACTTGAAACTTCTTTTGACAAGACTTGAGACTTGACTTGGACTTGACTGGTTTCAGACTTAAAGGGGAATAGTATATAGTACACATCAAAATATGTTTACAGGTGTGGGGGAGTACAACTGCATATGTGAAAATGTTTGTGGCTTCAGAGGGAACTGCCTGAAGTCTGATAAATTGCTTTGAGTGATATCACTTGATTCAGTGTCAATTGGGTCTGAAGACTACAAGTTTGAAAATGAATAAAATATGTTGGTGTGGAGTTAGAAAGAAGTGAGCTTACCAGACCTCTGTAGCCCGCTCCTCATCTCTACTCGAGGCTAAAGGCTACATTAGCCACTACTAGCATAACACACCTGAATCTCTGACTGAACTGTCAGCGGTGGAAATTTGACAAGGAAGAAGAATGTGTGGAATAAAGAAGATAATGTCTCTGGTTCTGCTACATCAATTTTGATCTTTAAAATTTTTGTTTTTTAAAAACTGTCCATCGTGAATGTTATAAGAGCGCAATGCTAAATCGGTAGAGTACTCATTCAACTTGAGACCTGAGTTGGACAAATAAATAAATAAATAAAAGTAAATAAATAAAGGTTTTTATTTTATATGGATGGTAGTTTGCCTGATCAAGATCACTGCAGGTCACAACTTGCCATCTTCAGTTACCTCTATATCACTGGTTATGACAACCTGAATTAAAAGGCAGCTTCATTACAAAAGGCACCTGTACTGTTCCTTTAATCCGTATGTGGCTGACAAGTGGTTGGTTTATATAGTAAAAAGGATGTCGAGTTCAGGCGTTGGCTCAGTACAGTTTCTATGGGGTGGAGCCCCATAACCACACGAGACAGTCTGTCTCGTGTCAAACTGAACTTATGCTTCAGTGACAGCTAACAAGATTCTTTGCTTGCCACTTCTCAGTGCAGTTTTTGTGTCTATCCCAGTAAATGATGAACCAATACAAACTTAATGATATTTCTGAAGATGAATTATAACAGCATGTAAATGTCCAAATCAATCACACTTCACCGGCTCTGCAAAACCAACTACAGCCACTGAACCCATATCACCTCATCATGCAGTTTAAGGTGCTTACACAGATATCACTTTGACTTAATTATGTGTTCCCATTTACAGATACAGATACATACATTTAAAGCGAGATAACGTCCAGGCGGCCAACACGTGCTTCTGCGTCTCTACTTCCTCAGCGTTTATTAAAAGAATGAATCATATAGAGTATCTGAAAAAGTTCCCAGAATAGTATCACAGTGGGGGTCTGTGAGCTCACAGAGGGTGGCTGCCAACATGACGGCCCTCCTTTTCCCATCACTGTGAGGCTGACAGTGCCCATCAGCTCCTCTAACAGAATACAAGACACGCGAGGCTTTCACATTGCAGAGAAATGAATTCTGATATTATAAAACACATTTACATGAGTCAAAACAAGTTGAAAAAAACAGCTTTAAAGACAGGATTCCCAAAGATGTCAAAATACCATCATACTGGATGGATAAATGAAGCTATACAATATTGTCACAATTTGTTATACTCTCAGAAACTTAGTGTACATGCATATCTAGATGCAAACATGGTAACGCTTCCAAATAAATAGTCTGTTGTGAGCTATGGAATCATTGTTCCCTGAACATTACTAGATAAGACAAACTCTGTCCTCAGCTCATCAAGCTGAGAGTCAGTGAGTGCTGTCCCCATCTGAGCCCACGGAGCAGGCAGCAGATGCCATTCAAAATAAAAAACGCCCATTACTGCCTTTGTTGTCTTACCTGCAGTTTACAGTTCAGCATCCATAGCCTCTGTATGTGTCTAAAGAGTCCAAAGAGTCCAAGGCAAAGTGTTTCCAGCTCAGTGTCACTGCCATTCATTCACCACACACATCCCGGTTTAACAGACAAACCCACATCCTGGGCACAGAGGAGCAATGCAGTGGTGAAACGAGTGAAATCAGCCACTAGTATCTGGTTGTAGCTCTCTGCTGCGCTCAAAGACTTCTGCGCTTCACACTCACTCACACACACACACACACACACACACACACACACACTGTGGCTCACAAACAGGGCAAACAGGAAGTGTATGAAAGAGGTGCATGTGAGCACAATGAGGGAGGCTGCTGGCGTGTATATGTGGGAAGTGCGATTGTGTGTGCATGTGTGTGTTTACTACATGCATGTTTGAGAGGTTGCATGTGGATTTTGAAAGGGATGTTGGCCCCTAAAAGGAAGTCATCTGTTAGACGTTGTTTTCACGCTATTTTCACACTTGTGAGTAAAGTGTCTTTGTTTACTTATTGTGACTTTGTTCATTATTTTCAATACTTGCTAGACAAGTATTGGTAGTACTGTACTACACACAAAAAGGGCTTTTGTTTTTCAGTGATTTTGACCCATGAACATGTCAAAATCAATGATGCACTGCAAATGAACAAATACTATCAATAATTGTCTTCTAATATTTTGCATCCAGTTAAAATAAAAATTAACAAACTAATAACTGATTGTATGCAGTAAGTTATGGCAAATTATTGCAAAATGACTTTTACTTTGATGCAAGTAATTATATGAGCAGAATGAGGTTGTTTTTTTTTTACATATATATCAAATTGTGTATAATAATTGAGATTAAAGTGGTCCTTCGTATTTATTTCCACAAAGTTTGTGAAGTCCATATTCCTGCTTTCTCTCTCTCTCTCTCTCTCTCTCTCTCTCTCTCTCCCCCTGTCCTTACTTCCCCCTCCTGCTTTGCCTGTCATTTACATTTCATGTATTAGTGTGACTGTGAATTCCCCTTCTCTTGAAGGGAGGGAAATGTGGTGACAAGCCATACAAAACAGTGACAGTAAACAATGTTTCAGCTCATGTAGCTCGGCACAATTTATAACGGGAGAGTAACATCTGAACATCAACAAAGCTTATTTGCAATATACCTTTATGTGAGTGAACAACACAGTGATTTAAACACTTAATTAAAGATTTAAAGTAAAGCAAATAATCATTAGAGAACTTATTCTTTTTATATTAGGAAACAATCTTTTGACAAGATGTATTTAATTCTACAGAGCTTCAAGGCAAATATTTGATGTAATCTCACTTACATGAAACATGTTTAGGCCTATATTATTACATTTGATCATACATCATTTGATTTTGATTTTTTAGTCTGATGAAAAAAGGTCAGGTTGCTGCTATGATCAGGGTGTGCAGGATTAATAACCAAAAGTTAAACTAGAAAATGGTCTTGTCTTCAAAACTGTCACGCCCCTACTGCTCTCCCCACAGTGGTGCCACTATTTTACACGCCATGATGATCACTGCTCCACAAGACATCAAATATTGTGCTGGACCTCTAACTTCCAATAACAAGACAGAAAACAAACTTGCAGCCAGGCAGGTTATCCCAGACACTGAGGGCTTTCCTAAAAAAAGGGATAAGTTGACAGGAAAATGACTGAATGAAAGCAAATGCAGAAGAGAGAAAAATCAAACTAGGTTGAGATCATTAAAAAAATCCAGGAGGATGAAAATTGAGGAAAAAACACATAGAAAGTGAGTTACTGGCTGACGTCAGGGGAAGAGGTAACAAAGAACAGGATCCTCCTGAACAAAGACACAAATCTATTTAATTTATTTATAATATAGAACTGCAAAGGGGTTGAAAATCAAGAAGCACAGTCTCTGAGAGACAGAAAGAAAGAGAGCAGGAGAACGTTAACTCTGCTGATCATATTTGTTCTTCTTTTCACCTCAGTTAATTTCTGCTTGGGCACTTTTTTTTTACACCTTACCATTGACCAACATGCTGCTTTACTGTACACACATGTTTTCTGCTTCATGATTTCCACAATGGCAAGCTCCATGTGTTGGATTCTCACTATGTTCTTGTTGAAATGTGTGTGTGTGCTCAAAAACCAGCTGACTGCCCAGTAGTTGCTTCCTCTGCTGCATATATTTTTTTAGCGCAATTTTTTGTTTGTTTTTTAGATTTCACTTCTCTGTAACTCAATTTCCTTATGGAGGTGTTTTGTGATTCGAGATGATTTCCAGATGAGGGAAGTCACTTCATTTCACAAAATTAGACTGAATGCACACTGCGTGTCGTATCATAGCAGCTATTGTTTTGCTGTAGGTGTAAATTCCGTTCCCATCACCTTTCTCTGGCTGCCCTGATTCAACCCTGTATGGACAGTTTATTCTCCCAAGAGGCCAACAGCTGTCAAACATCTAACTGGTTTTATTCTTCTTCCCAGCTGGTGAAGCAGGCAGTGTGTCTCCACAGGGGATCTGAACTGACCGAGATTAAATAAAACTGTTTTTATACATGCAAGAGCAGATAAAAAAGCAAATAGCTAATAACAGTGAAACAAGGAAGTAAAGACAGAGTAACAGCTGCAGGACTGATAATTTTTCATCATACAAAAATATGGGAGGAGGTAGTGCTGAAAATAGAAATATTAACAAAAAGAACTGACCTAAAGGCTTTTGTTTGTTCAAACCTAGTGAAGAATGCGATCATCCTGTGTTGTTTATGAAAGTAAAACCAAATTAGACTATGCCGTCCTGACTGTTTTGTCTACAAATTTGATTAAACACTATAAAACCTTTTTTTGTAGCTTATTATTTACATAATGATGCCTCATTTTGCAAATGATCTCATTTATTTATTCTTTAATGTATTCATTTGTGTGGTTTAGGGTGCCTTTTTGTGTTCCCACTTTAGATCCCTCGAATTGTTTCATTAAAACTTTAACTTTAAAGTGTCCAAAACAACAATACCTTTTTTTCTATTTAAGCATTGACCTCTTGTTATTGATTAAGGCCTGCTGAGGAAAAACATTCAAAATACGGTAGTATGACTGAGAGAGTATTGTGTTCTTTAAAATCTAAGAGTACTAAACGTAACTCAGACTTGAACTCAGCAGTCTGCAGCAGACTACTCTGGTGGTGCAGAACGTACCATTCAGACCTGCAGCAGCCAATCATCTTCAAGCCCATTAAATAAACGGTGTTATGCCTCCACCGCCTGGGAAAAGTAAAAGAGGCTGCTGGCTGCACAAAGACCGGGTAGGTGTTTCTTTCCATGGGCACAAGATGGCGCTGTTACTTCTGATGCCAACATTCAACAGGTCCACTAAAGCTGAAGCTGCACCAGGTTGGACTGCACAAGGGAGCCACAATTCTGGGGGGATGTATCCCGTAAAACAATGCAGTTATATCTGAACTGTAAACGTCTTCTTTTTAAGGACCTAATGTTGTTTACATGTAAGCAGAAGCCTTTAGTGTCATTTAATATCCCAATGGACTCCCAATGGAGGCTGTATATCTGCTGTCCTGACGCCCAGCTGATCAGCTCAAGTGTGGGGTTTGGATTTCAGTAAGAGTGACCTAATGCTGGAGACAAAACAGCAGTCATCAAAAAATACCCGACAACTGTATCACACGATGCAAAGAGAACTTTTTAAATGTTAAAAGGTCAATTAAGTCGCACTTAAGTTAAGCAAACATCCACATTATGTAGGCCTACACTTCACATTTTAGTGTCTGGGATGTTTTATTTTGAAGGAATCAAATCATTTATTCGGCGGTTGACAATCTTTTCATTTAGGTGACTGTAACGACAACTCACGTGACTATTACTACATGATCCTATACGGTAAGTTGTGTTTATGATTTTCGAAGAGACTTCTGGTTGACTTTTTAAATTCATCTTCTAATAATGTTCCTTAATTAGATTTCTAGTCTATAGTAGGCTACACTATAGTGCACTACAAATTATAGCCTATTTATCACCAAAATGATACTATGAGAGTGATACTACGCAGTGCAAGCACCAGGGGAAAAAATACTCTGAGAAAATGATAAGTAGTATTTCATAGTTCAACCACAGCTTTTATTATGTAAACGGTGAAAACTGCATAATTATCGTTTATAGGCTAATTGGATTGCAGTAATAGGCCTAATAATAGTTTTCGCTTTACTGCAAATCCCCACGATTGGGCTACATGATCGTATCAGGTGTTGTGCAGATGAAGGTGTGGCAGGCACTGAATCGATGCTGTGTTCGTTTCCAGTTGTTTTCTCTGACTCTTGCGGTAATCTGCGTCTCTCCGCAGGTCAATCTTGTGATGCGCCACCAGTGGATGTCGTTGTTCCGCCTGGTGTCACCCCTCAAGATGAGCTGACCTAAAGCTGTGCCAAGCAAGAGTCGATCCGAGAGAGAGAGAGAGGAAGAGAGAGAAGAGAGAGAGGTGGGGGAAAGAGAGAGAGAGAGAGAGAGATTGTGAAAAGACCCGCAGGAGGAGTGGGACTTGCTATAAGGACACTAGCAACTCTTAAAATCCAGCCGCTTCTCTGTTTTTACGCAGGAGATTTGAAGAAACAAACAGCATAACAGGAGGAGCTGTGATTGAAGCCTGATAGAGAAAAGTAGCCTAACATCACCGGTATTTTGACATCTTTTTAAATTATTTCCAGGTAAAGTGAGCTTTATAGAAATGTCATCAAACCTGGCGTGCATGTGGTGCGAGTGAATGTTACTTTTATATCACTGTCAAGTAGCCTACTAATTCTCGCCCCAATGTTTGTTTGGAAACTGTTTGCAGACATTTATACATTACTGTGCCATCACCAAACTTAACTCGCTCTCTTCCCACATGCTCGGTGCTTTCTCTTTCTCCTCCAGCGGCAGAGACACTTGGGGACCGAGGGACCTACCATGATAAGGGTTGTGGATATTGTGCTGACTGTGCTGCTCGCCGTGTCCCTGTCGTGCCGGAGCGCCCTCGGCGGCTACGGGATGAGCCTGTTCGCGGCGCAGACCTCTCCCCCGGACCCCTGCTACGACGAGCACGGCAACCCGCGGCGCTGCATCCCGGACTTCGTCAACTCCGCCTTCGGGAAGGAAGTGAAGGTGTCCAGCACCTGCGGCAAGACGCCCAGTCGCTACTGCGTGGTGACATCGGCGGAGAAAGGAGACGAGAGGACCAGGAACTGTCATACCTGCGATGCCTCAGACCCCAAGAAGTACCACTCTCCGGCGTACCTGACGGACCTTAACAACCCACACAACCTCACCTGCTGGCAGTCCGAGAACTTCATCCAGTACCCGCAAAATGTCACCCTGACGCTGTCCCTCGGCAAGAAGTTTGAGGTCACTTATGTGAGCCTGCAGTTCTGCTCGCCTCGACCTGAATCCATGGTTATTTACAAGTCCATGGACTACGGTAAAACTTGGGTACCCTTTCAATTTTACTCGACCCAGTGCAGGAAGATGTACAACAAGCCTAACAGGGCCGTTATCACGAAGCAGAACGAGCAGGAGGCTGTCTGCACGGACTCTCACACCGACATGTACCCTCTGACCGGCGGGCTCATCGCCTTCAGCACGCTGGACGGGCGACCGTCGGCACACGACTTTGACAACTCCCCGGTGCTGCAGGACTGGGTAACGGCCACTGACATTAAAGTCATCTTCAGCCGCTTGCACACTTTCGGCGACGAGAACGAGGACGACTCAGAGCTGGCCCGGGACTCGTACTTCTACGCCGTGTCGGACCTGCAGGTCGGAGGGAGATGCAAATGCAACGGGCACGCGTCTCGGTGCGTAAAGGACCGGGATGGGAGTCTGGTGTGTGAGTGCAAGCACAACACCGCCGGGCCGGAGTGCGACAGGTGCAAACCTTTCCACTACGACAGACCGTGGCAGAGAGCCACAGCCAGGGAGGCCAACGAGTGTGTCGGTAAGTCCATCCGCTGTCCTCCATCTGCTGAGCAGATCTGCTTTCATTGCAGGGTACTTTAATTTGTGGTGGCTGGAGGGACTGGTATGATTTTAAGATAAACGGCTACAGGGGAAATATTTTAAAGAAAATGAGAGACCAGACATTGTTAGATGGATAGATGAAAAATATGTCAAATTTGTTCATTCAAAATGATGCGTTTGACGGTCTTTTGAATGTAAAAAAACATTTAATAATAATTATTATTATAATAATCATGATAATAATAATTTTGTGGTATTTTATGACTAATCTGCGACTAATTTTACATCTTCAGTTCATTAATCTCAAACTTGAACATTCCCTTTAAACAAAACCACAGCAAAGCCACATTTTTCTTGATATTGTGGCGCACGTCCACGAGCATAAAATTGGGTTTAACTCACATGCAACATGAAAATGCAATTTGACAGTCCATTTAGCTTGCTGCAGGCCATAATGGAAGCTTTTAAACCACCTCAAACGGGACCACTGAGCCTAATCGTCCACAAGAACATTTCTCATAGCTCGACTTCACCGCTGCAATAAAGCGAAGCCTTTTCATTTAGGCTATTTGAAGAATCCTACTAACAAACCCACCGCATTGGTAATCGAACACATTTTTTTTTTTATTATCACTTAATTATTTTCCACATTAAAATCAATTTCAAAGGATGTATCAAAATGTCAAGTGTTGTGGTTGAGAATAAAAATATAAATGTATCATTATTAATGTATAAATTATTACTTTATTATTACATTCTAAGTTATAATCAAATCCTAACTGTAAATTTGAATGATGAAATTTGGCTCTCGTTTTATTGTATTCATTCAATGTTTTAAATATCATACAATACAAAATACAACAGTGAAAATTACTTTGGATTTTTATATTTTCACAATTGTTATTAACGTGATTCACTCATACTTATGATCAAGGCACAACTGAAAAACAAGCTGAGACAATGGGGAGTAAGGCATTTAAATATATCACTATAACACAGAATCTTCTATGCTAAAAAGAAAGCAGGTATAACAAAAAAAAAGAAGCAAATCTCTGCTGCTCTTTGTGTCTGAGAGCCAACATGTTTCATCAGCTGCTGAGTGATCAAAGTGATCAAAGTTTCAGTAGTTTTAGTAGTTGTGTTTTATTATAACCTGCATGGCACAGACATGTGGACCTGTAGTTTACAGGTCCAGGATCGCTGTCCAGGTTTCTGTCAATTTGAGTTCTGTACTGGAGATGCAGATCCAGCTAGAAAAGAAGCCTGAAATTGTAAGAGGGGATTGAAAGATTGTTTGTACAGATTAATGAAATTACTGAATTATGTTTCTGTATTCCAAGTGGAGTGTGCATCACCAAATTGTGAGAATATCACACATCTCTAAAACTGTCCAGTTTCCCAAAAATGTGCCTTCAGTGTTTCTGTGTGATGGTTTTATGAAATCTTGAGCCCTGATCTGTATTCACCATCCACTCTAAGGCCTTATGTGATATCTGGCTTTTTATCAAATTTCTTGTTGGCATTGTTTTTGGTTTTCAGTTAGATTCGTTTAATTTTCATTATTGGACAGAAAAGTGTTTGAATCGTGAAGATTGCAGAGGAACAGCAAGACTTGCAGTAATTTGATGTTGGTCCAGCTCCTGCTGACGAGGTGTGCAGCGAGGAGGATGACAAGGGACAGCTAGAGGAACAGAAGGAGAGGCAGAAAGATGTTGATGATAGAAACTAAAACTAAAACCGCAGTGTGACTCCGCACAATCAGAGAAACCTTTATATTTCCCATGCATTCTGCTGCAGGTCTGCAAGGAAAGAGGCTCCACATTGTTTGACAGTCACGGCACATGTCAGCCGCTCTGACACATAGCAGCTGGTTTTTGTTCGCTGGTGTTGTCTGTTTCTAAAGCTCTGACATATTCTCACTAGCAGAAGGTGTTGCTAAATCAACAGGCGCAGTTTTGTGGAAATATCTACATTCTGTACATGACATGACTATTGTGTTAAAGAAAGCAATGAAACCGAAGCATAAGGTGTTTTTTATGCCAGTCTGCATGCTTTTTTAATATGGAGGCCAACTGACCCTACCGACTGATTTTCTCTTCACTTTTTCCAGCCTTCAGTTTAATATTAGTTATACTTACTTTGCCCTGTAGTAAAATTAGATACATTTAACATATATAGTACTTTTAAAAACTCTATTTCAAAGTGCTTTACAGGGAGAACACAAAGGGAAGAGATAGAAAGAATTGTATGTATTAAGCACTGATAAAGCTGTCCATTCTCCATGTCTTTATTCACGCTTAAGAATCTTATCAAGAAAAATTCTTATTTGGCCAACATTAGAATCACTCAGTAATAAAGACTGCTGTGGTGAAAAACCCAGAATTCAGACAACACACAAATAATTATTATCAAATTTAAAAGTGGGAGATTTTGAATTTTCAGCTTTTGAATTACTACATGATCCACAGTGATACATGTGTGGAAAATGAAAAACTCCTAAATTCATACAAATGAGTTGTTTAGTTTAGTCGATATCTTTAACACTTTATTTTTTATGTGTATAATATGTTTCACGCTGGAGCCATAAAAGTTTGTCACTAACTGCATCCATCAAGATATTTCTTTTTTTTCTGACATCGTGAAGGTTACAAAAATGTGTTTGTGTGTGTGTGTGTGTATGAAGGAGCTAAGGCAAACGCCAAATATTGAAGAGAAGAAGAAATCACACCTCTTTAAGGGCAGTGAACAATGGAATGAGGTGTGTTAGATGGATGGATGCATTCAATGGGACAACTTTAGTGATCCCACCGAAATCCAAGAGTTTGTCGTTGCACTCCCCTTAACGACGGCACTGTGAGTGTCACTGGAGTCTCATAAGGATGTAGTTTTCTCGCAAGTGTTTCTGTGGGCAGTAAAAGGTCTGGCACTGTGTGGGGTTGGAACTGACGTAAGCTCCTCCGATATTCCCTGATCTTCACTTTCCACAAAAAAAAAAGAAAGAAAGAAAGAGAACTCTGGAAAGAAAAAAAAAATCACAAAATCACGTTTGAACACAGAGGTGTGTCTCTTGAAGTGCACTTTGCTGATTACTTAAAGCATCTTAAAGGACACTCATGTGCTCCTGAGTGTGTACCTCGATCCATTTGGGTTATTGACTCTCCACAGCAGATAAAGCTTCTAATGCAATGAGTTCGATACACAGCACCACAGGCACAACAGAGACCTGTTTCAATCTCAGTTTAGTGATGTTAATCCGGGTTTGCAGCAAAGGTAGAAGCAAATGTCTTATGGATGCACCATGGCCTGTCAGAATGCTCCTGCAAGCTTCATAGGCTAAACGAAGAGCTCCTCCACAGAAATCCCACTTAACTCACATAGTAAGGAAGGTGACATTGTTTCAGCTAATTACTGTGTGATGAGAAATGACTGCAGTCAGAGAGTCCCCTGCGGAGATAAATTCTTTCAATGCAAATTGAAAGTTTTCAGGTTTGTGCAGTTTACTTGACGTGTTGGGTAAAAAAAGAAGAAGAAGAAGAAGAAGAGGAGGAGAAAGTGTCTTGAATAATTCAGGAAGATTAGAAAGACGGCTTGAAGGCATGCAGAATGAGGGGACCGGCACTGCACCACAGAGAGAAGCAGGGACAGAGGGAGGGACTGGAGACAGAGCGGGACGACAATAGCGAAAATGAAAGAGACGGACGTAAGCGAGATGGGGCCAGCAGAGTGACATTTCCATGGCCTCTGGGCCCAGCAGAGTATTTTGACAATTGTCTTATTTTCCAGGCGCACCTTATTTGGCCAATGGGAATGTAAAGGCTGCAGGGACAGGAAGAAACTTTTTCTTCCTTTCTTCCACTTAGAGATTCAGAGTTCTGTCGGTGCATTGACACTGTAACAGATCAGTGACTTGGAAGAGAGTCCCTTGCCTCGCTGTAACCTTCTTCCCAGCCTTGCTACTATTACTCCTTTATGCCTGTTTGCACATGAGGACTCTCCCACTCCTAAAGCCCCAGTATCAGCTGGACAATTTGAACAGACCTGCAGCTTGTTTTTGCCTCACTATCTCAAAATCTACGCTTCATAAATCACAGAGTGCACTCAAATGTTCCCAGGTGCTACTCAGAGGCATCTGACTGACAGGAGCAAACATGCGGTGCAGAAAAGTTGACATGGTTGATTTGATACTCATTAAATTAATTGCATTTTAAAGCCACAACCACTTGTATAGATGGAAAAAAATATATTTTAAGTTGTTTTTATGCCTTGATATGTGGGTACCTTTCCAACTTGTAAAGAATCCTACATCTTCAGAGTGCCTTGACTAGATGTGAGTATTAACTCAAACAAAATGTTCAAGCAAACATACGTTAACACTTAAAAACAGCGGTTCCCACACTGATGTTTGGTGGTGTATTTTTTTTATTTTCATGGATTACTGCCCAAACCTTAATGAGGTTTAAGATAATTCCAGAACAACTACAGTGGAGTTTGATAACGGGAAACTTTCCAGCGACAGTATCAGCAACAATCACTTTCAGGATTTCGTGCAGTTTCTCTGACAAAAAAGATTTTCTCGCTAAACATTATGTACCAACTTTCAACTCTCATACAAGGAAAAATCCAGCACAGAAAATGCAGAAATGTAAATATCTGACAGTGTGAAAATATTAAGGGTGGATTTTTCCTTTGAGATAATTGTTGCTTACTTAGGTGAGGTGTTTAGTCATAATGACATTTAAACTGTAATCAAGTCTTCAAAATAGAGGGCAGAATCAACTGCATTTTGTATCATCCTACCAGTTAGATGTGTATCATTCCACCTTTGTTTGTACATAGAAGTGATGCTTTTCATTTAAAATACATCAAGTCAGTTGGGGAACAGAGATGTTCCACAGGCCTTTCCTCAGATGTCTCCCTGCTGTCATGTTCGTTTGGTACTTTTCAGATGTAACTGAAGGTCTGGTTAATGTTTGAGCAGGTCACCATACACCTTTATAAACCGGCATCCTTCATCTTCAAAGGTGCCGCCGGGATGCGTTGTTACTCCTGGCCACAGCAAACAAAGCTGGGAATAAACTGACTAAGTATCTTTGCACTTTGCACTGTCTTACTATTCCTCGCCTTCACTTCTTCTTCAGTCAGCACGCACCTCTTTCTGCTGACATGCACACACCTGTAGGCACGCACATATGCACTCGCGCACTCACGCACATGAGTTTTCTTCAGGTCTTTAGCCGCTAGTTCAAACAGAGGGGGGAATGGCCTCTCTCTCACTCCGAGAATCTCTTTTGCCCGAGCGCTTATCAGTGTTTATGACTCGTTTTGTAAACCGCTGCAAAATAAAAAGTCGCTTATGGTCCAGATGACCAGCTCACCCTTCTGTTTTAGATTTTGAGACCTGTTGTATCTCTCAAACAGACAGAAACATGGCCACTGAGCCAGCACATACTGTAAGCAAGGCTGACGGTACGGTATATCAAGTGCTGTAACCAAACACAGTAAAAGATGGACAGAAAAGATACACACACACACACACACACACAGACATGCATATGCAGTGAGTAGGTAGTAATAATGGCAAACTTTCTGCAGCATGTTTTGGGATCACAGGAGAATCTATAGCTCTGCATGTGTGTGTTGAAATGTCTATTTGTTGCCAGTGCTCCCGTTGTCTCATGAATACTGGGAGTGTGTGTGTGTGTCCAAGATAGTTGCATTTGAAATGTAAAGATCTGGAAGTTTGAACTCTGCAGGTCAATATTCACAGCTGCTGAGTGCTGTCACAGTGCTGGGGCCTGGCTGCATGAACTGTACATACACTGATGTTAAAAAATATAGTTGGTTAGATTTACTGATAAATAAAGGATACGATGTGACAGAAAGTGCTGCAACTCTGATTATGGATATATGTACTATTGTCAGATGAGGTCAGGTGGTTCATTACAAAATGTAACCATGTTTGAATGTGGTTTTTACCTCGTGAACTGAAAATAGATCAAATGGCTTGGTTGGTGTCAGGAGGTAAATTCTGTTCTTGGCCCTTGAACCATCCTTTTGGACCAAAAATAGTCACCAAGCCTGGGTCAAAGGAAGACACAGTAGATCCATTTTGGTTTTCAGGCATGATAATTCTGACGTCTCGCTCAATAAGGATATCAAAGTAATAATGATGATTAAATAAAGCCATTACAATCAAAGGACTTTTATAAAACTGCTACTTTGAGAACCTCTGTAACAAGAGACCAGACAATCCCAGAAGTGAGATCATTTGTAATCGCAATAATTTAGGCTCAAATGAAAGCAATAGATGTGACAAATATTGCAGATACTTTTGAGTATGTTGAAGCATGGAAGATCTTGAAGCTATTAATGTCAGTGTTTGGCAGCAGCCCTTTTGAGCTGGAATTTTGGAGCTAGTTGTTGCTTGTCATGAGGCCTGTTCAAGAAACAGTTCAATTTTGATGGAATTCCAGTTTCGCGCAGATAATAAATTCTGACAGGCCTTTGAAGAGTGGAAATGAGTTTATATTGAAAAAAATGGATAATACACAGATAAGACAGGCAGTTAACACACAGAGCGGTAATTAGTGTGCGTGCCTGTGTTTGTGCTGAGAGAGAAATACAAGGAAGGCTGCCACCATTCATAAAACTAAGAACTGAATCCAAAATCTGTAACTGTGTTTTACTAGAGCTATCTGCATGTTGTCTGGTATTAGTCTCAAGTGGAAAAAGATCATTTTCATTACAATCTGCCTTTGAAAAAGATCAGGTCGCACTGCTTGGGGTGATGGAATGTGTTCACTTGTCAGAAAAGACAAAATCTGCTCTGAAATTTCACAGCCTATGTGTCTGTTGTTGAATTCAGGGTCCTTTGGGCAAAGTGAACATTTCTGCGGCCGTGGTTTTGTTTCATTGCTTTGGCTACAACACATAATGCAACACAGATCCCGCTCACAGTGTGAGTCCACATTTTTAGCCAGTGTCTGTGTGCATGTGTGAGCGTGTGCACGCAGGGATCTGTGCGCGTTCTCGTACCAGAAATGGAACCTCGACCTTGTTTTTGAGAAACGGTTTGGTCGAAAGCCATATTGCCTCTGAAGGAAAGCCATATTGCGTTACTCTGTTGGCTTCTGGCCTGCGCTCACTTCCTCTTGTCACCCTCACTGGTGCCTGAACTCACCGTGGACTGTGGCTGGTTTATTACAACATCCAGACAGGCCAGAAACTCAGATTGTCATCATCATTATTATCATCATTCTCCTATTTATCATGATCAGCAATATCGCTGCTGCATACCTGTGGTTGAAAACATGCTCTGTGTGTGTGTGTGTGTGTGTGTGTGTGTGTGTGTGTCTTGCATTTAAAATATTTCTGTCCAATCTGTGGCACACTCTTCCAGCAGCTGGTGATAATTGGTCGGGCCAATGAGATTCAAGTGGATCTTTTCCTGTTCTTTCTATCGTTCCAATACTGTACTCCTCTTACTCATGTTAGCTGCTAAAAGTAGCTCACATACACAAACTTCCATATTAAGTTTTTACGCTGTTAGGTATGTTCTCAAGAGAGAAATCTGGGTGCGCTGCACACTAAAGATTTTCAACGATCTGATTAATCTTTTTCAAACAACAGACATGGAGTAGGCTTTCTTTACAGTGATGACAGCTGTTTCATTATTTTTATTGGAAGGCGTGCTCTTTGACAGCGCCGAGAGCTCGATCATAGCTTGTCACCTTAGGTTCAAAAAGCTAAATGCATTACAAATTCACCAAAACAGTGTTCAAACATGACCAGGATGGCTCCCAAACATCTGCACAAGTGCTGCTAGCTGTTGCAGAGAAGGTGTTTGAAGAACATGAGGGATACAGGCAACTCCATACACATACAC
The DNA here is from genome assembly GCA_002120245.1 of Maccullochella peelii. Classification (NCBI taxonomy): domain Eukaryota; kingdom Metazoa; phylum Chordata; class Actinopteri; order Centrarchiformes; family Percichthyidae; genus Maccullochella; species Maccullochella peelii. Next base: position 181,496 of record LKNJ01000490.1, on the reverse strand, counting down.
ACCACTCAACAGTTCGCTCCTCATGTTTAATTCCCCCAGCGACAGACAGACACAAGATGCTCTTCTCAGTCTCTGTTGATACCTGTCTCTGCCATCTGCCAGTTACCTGTTTATATTTGTGTGTGTGCGTGCTTGTGTGAGTGTTTCCATGTGTCTTTCTCCACCGCCAGTAGGCCTTGACATTGTACAGTGTATTTATTTCTGCTGTAGTGTGTGTGTGTGTGTGTGTGTGTGTGTGTGAGAGAGAAAGAGATTGTGCAAGCGTGTTTGAGTGTGTCTCTTAATCTACGTTGTCTGCCAGTGGGTGTTTATGCAAACAGTAATTCTGGCCAGGATGTGAGCAGCTATTCAGTGCCTGGGGAGACGTCTGTTAATGAATTAATTGGTGACTTGATGCCATAGTGAAAGCTTGTATTAGCCGAGGGAGGATCTCTGCGTGCTGTGGGTTTGGCATGAACCATGAGTGTGTGGTGTGTGTGTGTGTGTGTGTGTGTGTGTGTGTGTGTGTGAGAGAGAGAGAGAGAGAGAGAGAGAGAGAGAGGTGTTTGTATGTAATGGAAAGGTTTAGTTCGAGCGGGTACCAGATGATTAGGGGTAATCAAAACCCACGGCAGACACCATCAGCATGTGTTCACACATTAGACACAAGACACTCACGTACCTCACTCATCAGCTCTATGAATCACTGCCTGCATGTCTCTCATATATATCAAGCTGCCACATTCACACCACAGAGTGAGCACTGTCACATGCTGTCTGTGCCATTTTACTGGAAGTGAGTTTGCATTGCACTAAAGCTTAATCCCCAGAGGAACTGTTTGGAAAATTCAAACATTGTCTCGAAGGCACAAGACACTTTTGCAATTGGCTGTTTGAGAAAACAGCTTTTTGTTTCAATATGCTTCTTTTTTTTTTTTTACACTGCTGGAACAAAAGAGCTGGGCAAGACTCCAGAAAGATAGTCAGGATTGATGGCTAATGAGAGACTTCTACACTGGCTACCACTGCAGCTTAATTTCTTTAAAAGAGTACTTAATTGATTTAGCATTCCACTCCTATAACATTGTCGGATTCACAATGGCCAGTTAAAAAAATAATAAAATTGATGCAGCAAAACCAAAGAAATACTATTTTTTATTCCACTTATTCTTCTTACTCATCAAAACCTGGTACCTACATTACCCACAATGCAACTCCACCACTTGGGTTGGAGATTCAGGTTTGTTATGCTAGTAGCGGCTGACGTAGCCTCGAGCTGCTAGCCTCAAACAGAGGTGAGGAGCGGGCTACAGAGGTCTGGTAAGTTCACTTCTTTCTAACTTTTTTTTCATTTTCAAACTTCAGACCCAACCGATGCTGACTCAGGTGACATCACTTGAGGCAATTTATCAGACTTTGAGCAGCTTCCTTTGGAGCTGCAAAAGGCTTTATATAACTTTTTTTCACATATGCAGTAGTACTCCCCAACACCTGTTAACAGACTTTGATCAGTGGAGTTCTCCTTTAAGTCCGCCAGTTTATGCCTCAGCCAGCGTCCCTCATTCAGGCAGTCATGAGGTCTAAAACACACTGGTAGCACGATACTGATTCATTGCTGCCACCTTAGACAGACCAGAACTGTCTTACTTATTAACAGGGGGCCATAAAGGGACCAGTAAACAGGTTAGGAAAACACAGTGAGTGAGTGTGTGAGAGTGAGAGTGCCTGGTTCTGTGCATGTGTATGAGATGATGTATGCGTAGGCATTGGCAACATTTTAGAGTTAAAAAGCGGTGAGTGTGTCTGTGCGTATGTGAGACCTGATACCGAGGCCGGGGCCAGCAGTGCTGTAGAGGATCAGGGCTGATGACCTCAGCAACTCTGTGTGGCAGCGGGTTACTGCACGGTTACCAAGAGGAGGGCGAGTGTTTGCAGCCAAAGCAAATATATAATGTGGGCTGGAGGCAACGACAGAGAGAGCAAGAAAGGAGGCAAGAAAGAGAGAAAGTGATTTTAAGGGAAGAAAAGAATGTCATTTTGCTGCGCTGTGCCCTGGGCTGTGCCTTGCAGTGATTAGTTAATGCAAAATTAATTAGATTAAATGTAAAATCTTTGCATGCTGCATTCCGCCTTGTACTTTTAGGATCACAACAAGCACTGAAGCTGGTGCAGCATGTGTTGTTACATTATGCTACAATTATCTGAGCCTGTTCACACTTAAAAATGAAAGCCCTGGCACAGCTTGTTACAACTCCTCCAAAATCTCCCCGTAGCTGATAGGCTGTAACAGCATCAACAACAACAATAAAAAACAGATACTCGCTTATGTGTGAGAGAGAGAGACATAAAAGAGGAGGCTTTGGTGTTTGCAGCGGCTCAGCGTTTGATTCAAAGTCCTGGCAAAAACTTCTCTGGCAACAGTCGCACTACTCGCCGACAGGACCACCTATAGCACCAGCGTGAGCACATCGGGCCTGAAGCAGGGGTCCTTAACACTCACAGTTATAGATGATTAATGGCAGGATGAAGTTACACCCGGGCACAGCAGCCTGCTGTGTAGATCAGAGCGCCGCCCGCTGTTCCTGTAGCACACTGCTGTCGTCATCTGAGTGAACTGCAACCAGCTGGAACCTGCCTCTGAGGAATAAAGTGTCTGCGGTGGTTAATTGTGTTGTAAATATTCAAACTGTAGATGCAGATTAAGTTGCAAAGGATTCTGATGCAGAGTTACTCTTTAATGAGATTAGATTTTAGTGAACTGAACATGCATGGGTTAATCTGTTCTTTTAACTTTTTTTATGCATCTCTTATACACTCTGTTTCTCCCTCTCTCTCTCTCTCTCTCTCTCTCTCTCTCTCTCTCTCTCTCTCTCACACACACACACACACACACGTCACAGTTGGAGAAAGTACCTGTGACAGATCAAGCAGAGTCAAACAATTTCATTTTGCGTCAAACATGCTCACACGCTGCCAGAAAAAAACCTTCCTTGGAATTCATGTGTGTGTGTGTGTGTGACACGGTGATTTATCACCAGTGTCTTTGTCTTTCCCATATAAGTCATGGTGCAGGCTGTGTGTGTGTGTGTGTGTGTGTGTGTGTGTGTGTGTGTGGCAGCCAGCAAGTCACCAGAGGTTTGTAGCACTCGGTCGTCATGGATGCCTTTTGTTATAGTGTGTGTGTCTGAGTGTGTGTGTGGGCCTGTGATTGTCTGTATAACCAACAGTAATGCAGGCGGCTAAGAGTCATAAATCAGCTCTTTATCTTTGTTTTTAAGGATGGCAAACAAGCTGGTAAATTAAGCTGCATTTGCAGGCAGCAGACTGACACGGTTGCACAAAGAGATCTCAGTCAGCAGAGGTCAGTACAAAGTAGACAGATTTACCATAAACTTGAGGAAACGATGCTCTGCAGGCAGTGCTTTCTCTTAGATTGATGTGTATGCTTTCTAATTAGAAGTAAAGAAGTTCATAGCTTGTATTTGGAAATCAGATTTCGCAGTATGGGATCATGTTTTCCGTCTTGGCGGTGGTAAAACATGAGATTGATTTGTCCCAAATGAAGCTTTTCAACAGGTGGTGGTCAAATGCAGTTCTGTATTTGATGCATCCACATATTCCATGACGTTTCAACTGCTGAAAACAAGATTCCAGAGTCACATAAAGAAATCAGTATCATTATAAACGGTGCAAAGCATTTACATTTACATTGTAATTTTTATGTTTTTTTGCCTAACAATTGATGCCACCTACAAGCAATCTGTACATCAAAGCCTTTAAGGAGGATGACATTTTCTTGAGACACAATAATACCAAAGGCTGGTGTGTGTGTTTTGGTTGTGTGAAGTGGAATGCAGACTTCTGGGAGGGTGTTTGGGGTGAGTTTGTGGGGTCGTCTCAATTTGCCAGGGGTGATCCCAGGTTAATCCATCACTCATTAGCTCTCACAGATAAGACACACAGTGGGGTGAGGGGCTGTGAGTCCACACTTTCTCTCTCAGTCACATTACATGAGAACACACAATGTTCTCCCTCTCTGTCTTTCAGAAAAGACAAAAAAAAGAAGAAAGAAATGGAGAGCATCTGATAGAATAAAAGCCATGCCCAACACCTTTTCCTCCTTTTTTACCCCTTCCCCTTGCTGGCTTTGCTCCCTCTGGGACAATACAGCCAATTAATTAGGCTCGGTGTCCAGCCGAGAGCAGAGAGAGAAACTCAGAAAAGCTCTGGCCTCAGCTGATTTAGCTCCTCTGTGGAAGGTCCATTATAGAGAGAGAGAAAAGAGAAAGAGAGACTTTAGGGGTGACTTGGTGAGACAGAGAGAGACACAGTGAGAGGGTGACAGAGGGTGAGCAATAGAAAAAGAGAAGGGGAGAGAGATAAAGCCAGAGAGAGGCTCTTGACTCAGCGTGCTACCAGTAAGTGCTATTTAAATAGCTTCCACTGCTGCTTCTGGGTCGTGGTGTTGCAGGATGAGGGCTGCTGTGTGTGTGTGTGTGTGTGTGTTGCAGGGGCTCCTCAGCAGCTGTGGGGACCCCCTCCTCCAGCAGAATAAGTCATCAGGTTCCCACGTGAGTCCCCTCTCTGCTTCTAATAACAACAGACAAAGCAAACAAATGGGCCTAATTATGGGGGTCGATAAGGAAATTATAAGGAAACTGAGTCATTAATGGTAATATTTGTATTATGAGATGATAGTTCATGGTGAAAATTCATTTCCAAATGGGGCCCCTCTGTGTGTTTTCTCTGAAGCTAAGACCTGGCCTTAGTCTCGTTCTCTCTTTCTATCTCCTGCTCTCTAACCTCAAGAGACACGTGCAGATACTGAAATGATTATGTACCAGGTCTCCGTAGATATCCAGATGTCCATCTGATGATAAAAAAAAAAAAATCTGGAGAATGCATTTGACCTCCTTTTTTCCCCCCCTTCGAGCTCCCCTCCCTTGTTTTGGTTGTGTTTTTCTCCTCGTATTATACGGCCAGGACAGGTAGTTGGCTGCAGATGAAAGTTGAGGTGGAGCATGAGGGATAACCGATGGGAGATGATTCTCCTTTCTCCCAGAGTCTCTGAGGAAGGCAGGAAGAGTGGGGTGAAGAAAGAGGTAAATGTATAGCGAGATGGAGCCTGGCCAGAGGTAGCCGTGAGAGGGTAGCTTGCTCCCAACGCTCTCCTCCTTTGCCTCTTCTTTCCCCTGGTCTGTCAGGGGGCTGTGGGAATATCAACAGTAGCTGATGATGCTGACCTTCCTGTCAGTAATTTGTGGCTTCAAAGAATTTTTAAATGCAATCTATATTTATATCAAGCTCACTCTTATTCTTGCAACCCTGTCTCCTAGAAATTGCATTTATATACTAATTTGAGTCGACTCTTGCTATTTCAATACATAAACATACATGTACTAAGTATTCAGTCTCATTTCACCTCTTCCCAAGGGGTAGTTTCTGGTGCCATTTTACCTTTTCTAGAAGTGCCAGAAACAAACTAATAAGACAAATCAATAAAAGGAAACAATGCCCTAAACAGGCCTCGCATTAGTACGTGATTTAATAGTTGCACTCTTTTTGGCAGTTTTTTCACTTGCAAGTAAAATGAACTATATAGAAAGTCCTAATAATGGGTTAAATGTTTGACATCTAATTGTTATGCAACTTTTTGCAGTGTTTTTAGCAACTTAATTTCTGTTCTAACAATATACAGGTGAGACATTTTGTACATGAACTTCTAAAGTGTTTTTAGTCCTGAAACCAAAATCAGAAATTAACCTCTGAATTAAGGATTCTTTAGAGGACATAATTTCACTTCTTGCTATTTTGGAACTACGAACAGTCCTATCCGAAAAGTTGATGGAACTGATTTGTCGGCCAGATACTGAAGAGAACATAAAGATCATTTCAACAGTTAGTCTTTAAAGCCTGTGGCCTTTGTCCTGCCTCCTGTGACAGCCACCGTTTCATTATCCAGGAACATCGAGCAGCACAGTTTCCACTTTTAGAAAGAAAGACAGTATTGGGTTTCTGTGAGCGGTTTCCATGGCAGTGGGCGGGAAATGAAATTAACTCAGAGCCCCAATAACAAACAAGGTCAGTGAAAAAATAAAGAATGAGGCGATCACAAACAAAGATAGAGAGAAAAAAGAAAGAAAAGAAAAGAATAACAGTGGCTAGTGTTTGGGTTGCTGCCTCGGCCAGTGACCTCATCGGAAATGACACCTCTCCTGCCAACGCAGAGGATTTCATATTTTAGACACAACAGTGTAGATTACAATACAATGGGCAAGTTGTACATGTGTTGACAGGGGGGTATTTGCACAGATGGGAAAATAGATATTTGAAACAAGTGTTTTCAGAAATTTGCAACAAAATCTTGACAACATGATCAAGTTGATTCATATCAAATGTTGCAGAACAGCCCTCTGTTGGGTTTTCACTCATTAATCAGCTGCAACATGTTGAGACAAAAAAACCTTTAGTAAGAGGTCAAACTATTTTCTGAAGTAATTTTCATTAGACTAAGTTTAAGTGGCCTATTTGATAATTATAGTCAATTTTCCTCCCACTGAGCAGCGCAATCATCCTGCAGCTAAGAGTCAACCTCCTGCCAGACCAAATATAAAGGAATATCTTCAGAATCGATAACACATTGGGGGTAATATATTCTTGACATAAATTACACAACCACTTGCTTTCACTGGAAAGCACACACTGTCAGCTCACAATAGTCGTAGTATTTCGATGGAAACCTGTGAACGCAGGAAGTAGTCATATAGCTCCTTTTTCCTCAGTACCTTTAACCTGACAATCTGTTTAGTTTTTTGAAATCCTCCTCCTCCAGCCCAGTACCCCTGCAATTCCGCACCTCACAATTTATGTTGAATACCATGCAGGAAGTAGTGTGCCCTATAGTAAGGTGGAGGATGGGTGTGTAGCGCAATTAACGCAACCATGATTTTTCCATAACCTTAACCAAGTGTTTTAGTTGGCCAACCTTAAACATACTTTAACTGTAATTTATTTGCCATAACCACATTCTTTCCTCAACCTTAACCACACTGTAGTTGTAGAAATTTCATACTAGACTGTGTCTGTCTTCATTCAATTATCCATACAGTGTACCACAATGATCAGCCAGACCAAAAGGTGTTAAGCCGCCTCTTTTATCAGCCAGGAGTTTGGATTGTAGCTCTACAACATCTAGCCACTTCAGCCTTCTCCAAAAAGTTTGAACTTTTGGCCCAGTCGTGTCTGAATAAATCCTCATTTGAAATAAGGCATGAGACAAATAGAGAGGCGTTCCACCTCCTGCTTCTAATCTTCTATGTGAGAGGGGGCATCAATAAATCCTCAGTTCATTTCCCTCCGTTAGACGAGCATCGGAGTCTTTCTGTTCAGAAAAAAAGCTGTTAACCGTTTTCTTTCCTTTCCACCAAGATAAAACTTTCTTTGTTCTTTTTTTCTAAGTTTCAACTTGCACTTGCTATTATCTTCAAAATAACAAGCACTGTATGTTGTCACATTATTAGCGCAGAAAAATTGTGCTTTCATTGCAAAACGCAGTTTACTCTCAGCATGTGTCAGCCGTTTGCTTGCTCTGGCAAAGACCAGCCCTTCCCTCACTAATTGCCTTCTACCGATGACTAAATTACAATGAGGTTTTGGGTTTCTGGATCAGAGGGGTCTCTTTTCCTTCTTCTCCACTTCCCCAACTGTATCCTTCCTGCCTGAGTCAGAAGTGTCACACTTGGTTACAGAAGATTTGAATTTCCTATTGAGAAAAAAAAGCAACCTCGAAGGGCTACTGTTCCAACATTGCAATTAGAGCAGTGGATGCATGTAAATGTGTGTGTATATGCAGTGTGTATATGTACCAGCATGCATGCTTGCTTGTGTACACGAGGGCCTAATTTGCACTGAGCAGTAGGCACCATGCCACAGCAGAGGAGTGTAGTAAATGTGGTTCTGGAGCCAGTACAGTAAAAACATCTCCGCTCCATCAGTGTCAGAAACAATCTGCATGGACCAAACCAGCTGCCACACCGCCTTCATACACAGAAACCCGTCTGCTGTAGCTGCTGGAGGATGGCAGCATGCTCCTGTTTTTACACTAATCAAACTTTACAGAGTTATTGGCAGAGTCTTATTCTTATAGGAAGCTGCTTACTATATTAAATATGTTGAAATAATGACAAGATAACAAAAACGTGACTATGTGGATCCCTTTTTACACAGACAATGTGTTACGGTTCGTGGCCAGGAATGGCAAGAGGAGGACCCAAATGCAGACAAGATGGAAGGCTCAGAGCAGTTTAAAGGTTTATTAAATGCTTACACGGTGCCGGTAAGCCGATGAACAATAAGGTAACGCCAAAAAACGGAAAAATACAGGAGGAACATTCAACTTAGGAACAACACATGAAACGCACAGGAAAAAAAACAGCAACTGGAACGCACAGAGCAGAACGCAACATAACAGCGGCAATGCACCAACAAAGAACAAAGGACAGGGCACGGTATAAATAAGGATCAGACTAACGAGGGAATCAGGAGCAGGTGAGTAAACGGGAACAGGTGAGGACACTCAAGGATTATGACACAAGGGTAGGACTCCACAAGAAACACAAGACAAAATACCAAAATAACACAGGAAACCACACTAAAGATAACCTATAACAACAATAGATACCGACCCTGACACAATGTCTAATAGCTTGACTAAGATGTCAGAGCAGAACAACTGAAACACATGCATCTGATGTACTGCATGTACATGACAAAATATTAAATACAGACTGTATGCCAATGTCATATGATATATGGTTGGTTTTCAAATGAATCCTGGTTGTTATAAAAGTATTTTTTGCAAATAAATGTTAGATTAAAAGGGTATTGAATTAATTTGTCTTGGCAGGTAGGATCATTAATTGACTAATTGGCTGTCTGAAAATGCTAGCTCTTCTAATTAAAATGAACAAAAATGAGCAGAATTAAGGTCAACAAACTGATTTCAAACAGTTCAGTAATTTTGTAATGAAAGGAGCCAATCAGTCAAGATGCATTCAGTTGGTCCAAAATCTAATAAAGGTTGTAGGTTTAATCACTTGAACAACATCAGAGTTTAACATTATCTTCACACCTTTGATGATGTCTGTATATCAAAGACAACGCTAATTCCAGTAATACCACCTGTTTAATATTCATGGTTGCAGAAAGAAAGCAGACCTCCACTGTGGTGCACTGACAGAGCCCATTGTACATTTCTTCTTATCTACCTACTTCTAGTCCTACCGTCTGCCTTGTTGCAACTGAACTATATATACAATGACAGATCATAGTGTATCGTGCCATCACTGTGGTTGTATCTGTGAAAAGTGGTTTACAGTAATAATTTAAGGTGGTTGAGCCTGGACAGTGTGCCTCTTACTGGTCTTAAAGATCAACTCACTGAGTGGAAGGATCTAAAATGACTGTGAGCTGCTCTGAAAAACAACACCAAATGTGTTCGATTGACATTTATAGCATCATATTCCTGATGGTTTTGGATTCTGACTCATGATAGCTGAGGTTAAAACACAGCAAAGACTTCTTTTTAGAGCCCAAAGACAACATGGGCCATAAAAGTGATGCATATGCATGCGCACACTCTTGCCACATTTTGATCCTTTTGATCCTCTCCTTCTCTTTGAAGTGTGTTGCACTATTTGGCCTCTTTGCTCCCCGGCACTTTACTGTAACCGTGCATGCACTCACTTTCCCATAGTTTCATAAAGCGACCATATTTATACTAAGCTCATGATTAACGTGTACTGTACTGGTGAGTCTGAGAGATCATAAGAGCTTATGATTAAGTCACAGAATTGCGGACCATTGCTGATGACTCATCATTAATCATATCCTGCAGCATGGAGGTAATCTTGTCACTCACTGGTGTTCCCTGTCCATCACAGATTCACACTAAGCTGCAAGTTGTTACTCATGCTTCTCGCGGCCCAATAATGTGCACAGGTCATCTTGTTCATTGCTTCTGTATCCTGTATCGGCTTTTCTGCTACAGACTGGCAAAATCTGTTTCTTTATGAGCTCATCTGTCCACATGCAGCTCCACTCTCTGCTGCCTCTTCCAAGAAAAACGCCTGAGCTGTGACAGATGCAATGCCTGCCGCTGGCTTCACACTCCATTTGTGAGCAAAGCATCTAGACTGAGCGGACTTTAAAGCCTAGAACATGGGTGGAGAAAACACGGGCTGTTACAGCGACAAATTATTTCCCCCTGCCCACACACACTCACAGGTACGCACTGAGGGGTTTAAAAAAAAAGAGTGCAGGATGTTAAGGAATTTGGGTTAAAGTTTAAGATGCCATTTTAAAAATGGATGAGAGCTGAGGACAATAGAAGGATAAGGGGGAAATGAGAAGAGGACAATAAATGTGTCACAGAAGTGAAGGAACTGTGCTGTGGGATTTCAGATTTATCGCTTTCAGCGGTATCCCGCTTACTCCCTCCTCTGGATAGGTTGACTTGGTGGCAAAAAGTCAAAAACGTACAGTGCACACACACACACACACTCACACACACACACACAGGTCTCTTCAGCTATACTTTCCTCATCTTTCCCCCCGCATGCTGCTGTCTGCATAAAGTCTGCCTTTGAGGCCAGATGCAGTAAATAAGTGCGCTATGTACCAAGATGATTATTGACCCCAGGTTCTGATTTATCCTGACTGAGACAGTTAAAATGTCTCTCTGATTGCACACTTTGACAACTCCGCCTCACTGTCTGTTTACATTCTTGCTTATATAGCTGCATAATCACGCACTGCTCCTATAGTACACAATGAGGGTATTGTTTTTTCTTCTCCAATCTGTATGCTATCTACCTATCCTGCACAGTACAGTTTGCCTTCTACTGGAGCTGCAGAGTGTAAAATGCCCGTGATTTTCTCAGGCTCCGTGTGGATTAAAACCATCCTCTGGTTTTAATTTGTATGGGAGTAGGTCAGTTTCTGATTCCAGCCAGCTTGTGTGTGTTAAGAGCCCTTTGGGTTACGAGTGAAATGCTGTCATTCAACAAGACAGTTTGGAGAAATCCTGCAAAGTGATGCACAACGTGTAAAACCACCACTGCATACTGACACTAAAGCAGCCATTTCCACAATGAACTCCCGTACTAACAGTAATCAGTGCAGGGCTGTTAAGATGAGTTTCATTGCAACCTGGTCTTGAGCCAAACCTGCCCCCTGACAGTGTTAATAGTAACTGGTAGGTTGTAAAAGAGCTACAAAAGGTCATGCAGCTAAGTAGTGGAACTTCAGTTCATTGTGAGTTTCACCAGGAGGGAAAGACACAGAGGGATGAGAGGGATGGAGAGCAGGAGGAAGAGCAGTGTCTTTCTTTTAAAAAAAGTCAGTCTAGTAGAGATTTATTTCTTTTCCGTTCCATTTTGCCATAACCCTTTGTCACTAGATTAACTTCAGATAATTCTCCTCTACTCTCCTGTCCTGTCTGTTTGACTGCCCAACTGAAACAGTTTTCATGGCTTATAAATTTTATAGAGACATTTGTCTCAACAGTCAGAGTACCACTCACTAATGACATCTGCAGCAGGGAAGGCCCGGATTTCCCCAGAGGAAGATGGAAAGCAGGAGGAGGAGGAGGGTCACGGCCCATTTCGGAGGAATGGTAACTTAGTAATGGGGACTTGACAAAGGAATGTAGGGGGTGTGTGTGAAGGTCAAAGGTTTCCCACCTGCTTAGCATGGCCACGGTGCTGTGGTTGCTAATGAGCCTGCAATAAAATACTGTTGAGCAGAGCTTAAATTAAGCATTTACTGTGAGGTGAGGCCACAGTGTTTATGTAGACGCAGCTATTTTTTTCTCTCATCACAAGCATCCCAAAGTATTGTTCCACTGCAGAGAACTGTTTGAACAAAATTGTATTTACTCCAATAAGTTTTGGATTGTGTAGTATTTAATTATAGAGGTTAATGAACTCAGCTGTTCTGTGCCAGAGATTTCAAACTTTTCACGTGCTCTCCCTCAGCACATGGATGAGAAGTCAAAGAGTCAAGTCAGCGTGCTCAAATAAAATGGAAATTTGAACATCAAGATGTCCACACAGCTCGATCTGCAGAGGAAGATCATGTGATTTGATCAAAAGCTCCAGAACGGCTACTTCGCAGACCTTTTGTCAGTTGCTGTTTCCACGGTCAAGAATGAACTTTCTGTCTGAACAAAAGGTGAAGCTGAAAGGGAGAAATTTCCTGAAAACTACCTGTATCAATAATTTATGTCATATTTTAGACACTTCCGAGAATGTGTCCAGATTGGCTTATGCAAAGTGCATTTTATGAGGGAGTGGAAACCATAAATGTTTACCCAGTAGAAAGAAATCCAAGAGAGCATTCCTATCTCATCCCTAATCCAAGACTCATCTGCTTATCCTTAAGGCTGAGTCAGTTCATTATGGGAAAACTTTCCAAAGCAAGGTAGGGAGCGCCTTCTCCCACAGGGCTCTTCTTCACATACTGTAGGTAGAAAATGTGTTTGAAAAAAAAAGCAAGCAAGACAGAAAGAAAAAATGAGATGAGATGGTTGATGAAGATATATAGTGTCTTTCCTTCGCTTTCTCAGAATCACACAGGAGGAAACGCTCTCTGCCTTTTCCTGCCTGAAGGCCCAAATTAACTCATCTAATCTTCACATCATCTAATCTTCAAACACTGTTTATTTTCTCAGCTCACAGCCGCCAATCAGCATTGGCCAACTGTATTCTGTTATAATACGGCGGGTTTAAAATCTTAAATTAACATTGTTGGAGCAGAGTGATTGCCTTAATTGCAGAGGCTGTGGGATTAGTATGAATCACAGTTATGGAGGAGCGTGAGTTAGCCCAGTGCAAGCTTTGACTCATTGTCTAGCACTGACAGCACCGGCCCATCCCTGTCAGCCTCAGGGCCAGCAACGCTCAAGACGACCTGCCAGGAGTTATGTGAACCCAAAACACTATGGATCTGCTAGTCCCATAGAAACCAAACTCGAAGAGTAAACAGACTGGAGGTGATGTTTGACATGAGCAGGGAGAGCCCTTGTTTGGGGAAGATTTGGAGATCTGTCTCGTGTGTTTCAGATGCGTGTCCTCTCCGTGAAAGCCCGAGTGCTGTTTGTGGATGTGTGAGGGTCTAGGCAGAGGAGACAGGGTTAGGTAATGGCTGGATGTAGAACAATAGAGAGCAAAGACTGCAGAGAAACCTTATTATACTTGGCTTTGACAGCCAGGTCGATGGCTGGGAGCTACGCTACGGTTGCAAACCGTTGCACAATTGATTTACAGCTATTGCAGCATTTAGGAGGAGGAGTCTCAAATAGTTCACACTGTGATTATCAGATCAGACGCTGATGGCAGAAAGAAACGTCAGCCACTTGTTTCAGTAATCCACCTTCACTTTGAAAAGGAAACATTGCTCTATCAGTCAAACACAATACATTTACACACCATTCCCACTCATAGCCGCTTCAATAAAATCCAACCTCTATCCTAAGTGAAAGCAGAGATTTTTGGTCTTCCTGCTGAGGGAACTGTAAATCCAGTTTGTTTCAACCATCATCACGCTCAGGAAGGATCTTTTGCTATCGTGCCACTGCATCCGTTCACACGTGAGGTTCCTGAACATCGAGGTGATACGGCACTGCCAACACTGTCAGCTCAGGTTCCTTAAAGACTTACGCGTAATAGAAACGTACATGAAGCATTCACTATCTGGCAAACAGTATACTATCCTGTTAGACTGTATTATGTTGTCACACAGCAGAGCGTTGTTTGGACTCTACCAAAGTTTGCGTGGATGCTGCTCCGAGCATCTCATCGCTCCTAAAGCTGTCAGTCCCTCACGCTATTAAGACAGCTGCTCTTAGTGGGTATTGTTCAGCGGGGAGCTATGGGGACCTGACAGGCCTAAGGAATCTTTTTTCACCCTAAAGGGCCTTTCACTGCTCATAGCCCTGAATGGGACCTGCCAATGTCATCCTCCACCCATGGCATTTTTATGGCATAGCTGACATACACACAACGCACTCTCGTCAGCCCCTCCGTGGCTGTAGCCGGGCTCCCTTTATTCCCGCACTGTATGTCAGCTGGTGTTTTCCCATAGACATGAATCGGAGGCGATCTTTTCCAGGCAGCGCCACTTTATCTTGGAATTACTCACGCAAACGCTCACATAGAGGCACACACTCTAAGAGCGACGGGCACACAAATAAATACAGATGGGCAGAGAGAATCTCTCTCCTTCCCTCTTTCTCTCACGCAGGTGCACAGGCTTTCACGCACGCACACCTTCACACACACACACACACACACACACACACGCACACACTGCTTTATACACACCACTCAGACAAAAGACCCTTGATTACTCAGCAAATGGATGCATCACTGATCACAGGCCAGCCCTTTTACAAACTGGCCTATTATACGGTCTCAGCGTGGGGTGGAAGTGTTGCAGGGCCCCGAGGCAGAGTGGCTGTGGAGGGCTAAAGGACTGTGTGTGTGTGTGTGTGTGTGTGTGTGTGTGTGTGGGTGTGTGTGTGTGTGTGTGTGTGTGTGTGTGTGTGCAAATGCACTAAGGCTGAGAAGTGCTCCCATGCTGCGCTGCCTAACGAGAGGGCAGGTCAGCCATTAAATGGGCACTAATGCGGGAAATTGGAGGCCATTAGGCCTTTCTTTGTTGTTATGCCTCTGTGTGGCTAGTTAGACTCTTGAAAAAGGAAAGGCCTTATTAGCCCCCACATGAAGACAGAGAGGGAATATATGGGCCATTTAGCACGGCATGGAGCAGGCTGGCCTGCTGATGGAGCCTGCTGCAGATTGTAAGGCCGTGTGCACACAAATGTAATGTACATTAGAAATGTTGTTAATGTGTCAAAGGTTTTCCAACCACATCTGTGTTTTCAATTTGTCTCTAAAAGTTTGCAGGCTAGTAGGAAAATGCTCTTATTAGGCATTTGTGTTTAATCTCTACTACTGGACATAGATAAACCACATCAGCCAGCTTTATGCTACTTACAACAAATGGCTTTCTGACATTTAAAAAACCCCAGATATACTCAAACACCAGCATGTTTAGAGTTCAAAGAATTGATCCCATGACAATCAGACATCTGAGAACACATTATACTCAAATTTATGTTTTTTTCCCAGAAAAGCTCAATTTTCCCTCATTCACACCAAAGTATTTTCAAATCTGTTCATCATGTGGATTGAAAATGCCAGCTTTATCCAAGCCTTAAAGCAGAGAGAGAAATTATGCTTTTACAAATGTATTTGATTTAGTGTACACATACATGGGAAATAAAAGCAGAGATTGTAAAAGTTACAATTACGAGTAAAGGATAAGAGAACAAGCATTAAAACATACAGAGTGACAATGACAAATAAAAGAGAAAAAGATTTTAAAAAGCGGACAATAATAGCAATAAATAATGAAACACCAATGGGATTAAAAAATGTATGCAATCACTCAAATGTATTCAGTCTAATTGCAGCAAATATTTGTTTCCTGTACTTTATAAAAAATGATGTTTATTTCCATTGTATTTTAAGTAGCCAGTACATTCTGTATGACTGTCCGGTGCTGAGAGGTGACTTGTAGAAGGATCTGTATAGATATTGGGTTGTTTCCTGCTCTGCTGACATTTACTCCGCAGTCTACTGTAAATCTGTTGCTTAACATTAACCTTCGCTTCACTGCTAATAGCTTCATGAGGGATCCCTGCTTGCCTTGAGGCAAGGCTTTTCTCACAGCTCTTTAATTGCATCGGGCAGATAATCAGGCTACATTTTATCACCCGCTGACAGGACATGCACCGTAGACTCTGCCTGCATTGGGAATTGCATAATTTGACCAAACATGAGAAAACATCTGAGTGTTAAATTATTAAATAAAGAAAGGGGAAATAAATCAACAGCTTGACTGATATGAAAAAAGGTCAGACAAGTGCATAAAGGCTGCTTGACGGCAAATGGAATCTGTCCGCTGGAACTCGGTCCTCACCGCATATTTAATCTGCTTTTGATAACCCTGCAGGACTGATGAATATTCTGTGTGACTTGATCTCAATTAGCCAAGTCTCTCCGAGTGAGGCCTGGGATTTAACAAACAGCAGGCCAATCTCGTTCCCTTCCTCTGTCCACCTCATCTTTCTTTTCCCATCTTTTTTTCTCTCTTCCTTATCTCTCTCTATATTCTCCTCATTCTTTCTCACTCTCTCTCTCATCCTTGGTACAGTGTCTGTGAGGCAAACTGCTTATTAAAAATACGGCGGCTGTGAAACATGGCCTTCTTTGGGAGCAGCTGAGATCCAGAGTTTAGTTGGGGTCATTAGAGACCGAGTGAAGAGGGCTAGAGGGCTCACAAGGGGCTAAAGTTCTGCGGCTAATTGGCTGCAATAAAGGAATTAAATTAGCCTGATATCATCTCAGCAGTGGGCGCCTCAGCCTCCTTTCCCTTCCCTCTTCCCACTCACACACATCATCACCCCAGAGTTTCATGGCATTCCCAGGGTGCTCCCCAATACACACACCGACCAGGTCCACACACCCAGAGGTGTTGACCTTAAACTCCCCACACACTTCATACATCCTCCACAACAGCAGCGTTATCCCTCTCTCCCACTCTTGTCTTTGTTTGCTCTCTGAATGTTTCTGAATCCTTCCTTCATCCTTTGCTCTGTGCAGTTTGCAGCATTATGTTTCAGCACAAATGAATGAAATTGTTGACTATAGTTGTTACTTTGTGAAAGGTGTTTTGTCAGTGGATTTCAACACATTTATATGTGTTCATATTGCCATTATAAAAGGTAGTGGTTTGTTTTTGCCACAGAGGAGTTTGGTTTTTGATTTCTGTAAATTTCAAAATTTTACGGATCTTGCAAAAGCCATTGAAAATTTGAAATTTACTGCTGTTGCTATTAGTTTTTGAGTCCATGTTGCAAGTTTTATTCATGTACTGGAGTCCTGTTTTCCTTCAGATTATATGAGAGAGTCAAAATAAGAAATGTGTGGCGAAAACATGCCACTTGGCAACATTTTAGAGAGAGACGCTGATTGCATATTGAAGGAAGAAAGAGCACAGACTTCCTGTGTCTGTATGAAGATAATTTACAATTTAGTAATGTGTAATGTAATTTGTATTTTTTTTATTCTTTCATACAACATTTAAACATATTGTGGCAACACATAATGAAAGACAAATTATTTGCTTGTTTAAAAGGATTAATTGAGCTGGCAATGGTAAATGACATTTATATAAAGCCATAATTGTATCTAAAGAGAACATCATACACAAAACACTGAGTTGAGCACTTCATCTATCATCTCAATTAGCTCTCATTTTATTTGGAAATTCCCTCCTTTATCATGCCGGTGTCTGGGTCAACAAACACAAGATAAAAAGCAGTATTGTTCTAATTTATAAGAGGCTAAATAAACAGTTGCTGTGAAACAGATTTATAAGTTGATATATAACAGAGGGCAAAATATACACTACATCTTGGTTACAGAGTGAACATAAATATTTCACTCAGTGTTTTGGTTCAACAGTTTTTAAAAAAAAAGTCAAATTCTTCAGTTGTTTTGGGAAAAACAGTCATTATCAGCAATTATATCTTCATAGTGTAATTCCATCAACGGTGAATCACGTTTTCTTCATTCGTGTGGTCCGACGTCAGTCTAACAAGAGGCACTGGAGTTACTTGTCACCAAGATAAAGTTTTTAAATCACTCCTCTCTGAGAAAATATCAACACAGAATTAATCTGGCCACAAAATGATTGTTTGTGATGTCTGCGCTCAAGAAGAAATCCCAGACATTAAAGGTTAAAACCGGTGTTGTTTTTTGTCACTTTGTGCCAATTTTTGAAACGTTGTCCCTCTCTACATACAGTAACATTTTTCCTGGCTGCCGTCTGTTTACATTCAGCATAGTTATATAAATATCTGAGCTCATTTACTGCCATTCATCCTTGTACAGTATTAAAAAGCAAGAACATATATTTTATTGCAGAAAACATAAAACCAGGATTGGCTTCTCCAAACCTTCATTATCATGATTTTTTTTTTTTTTTTTTTTTTTTT